>JAMKCH010002638.1:0-35805 GCA_023653785.1 Ophioderma brevispina | reverse complement strand
AGAGCTTTATGAAGTTAAAATCGTTCACCACTTTAATTTTACACCTGGAAAAGACAAGAAAGTTGCTCAAATAAAACGACAAAAATGGACTTCACATTTAAAATCAGAATTAGGATTGGGAATCCCCAAAAATCTCCCTATATTTCAAAGCAATGTTGATCATCTACAGGATATACCACTGAGGGAGTTCAGATTCAGAAATATTTTGGTTCATTAAAAAGAAACCGAAGAGTACAAAAATATGACACAAACAAAAAAATTGAGGACATGTGCCGAGATTGAAATGGACTATTACTGTTTTTATTAACCACGTAAGTGCCCCCAAGCTAAAAAAACTTCGTTAGGGCCCAAGGGGGGGGGGGGGGGGTCCTAGGGGGGGGGGGGGGGGGGGGGACCCAACCCAGATAACCACTTTCCGTGGGAGTTTGATTGACCTAACACAAATAAATGGGGGTCACGTAAGAAATCCACATGATCCCACAAGAAAAATGAAAATCCGACCTTGACCTATGACCTAGGGCCAGTTAAAACTTGTCACTTTCGGAAAGGAGTGGTTCGAACATTTCCATCCTCAGCAACTCTATAAGGTTTTGAACAAAAAATTCATTATATCTAATCGAGAATAACCAATTAAAATAATCATTGCAAAATTAGCCCAAAATTTATTACCATCTTGTATTTTTCTCGAAGAAACTTCAAAATAGACACTTATTTTTCCCACAGACTTCTTACATCGTTAAGGCACGCATGACAAAATTAAAATTGATGCTATCAGCATATATAAAAGGGTTATTTGATTTAAGTATATTAATTATAATTAATTACTCCTAGGTATATATCTAAGCAAATAAATCCCAAGATTTAATTACTTTAATTGTTTAATTAGTTAAAATATCTTGTTTTTTTTCACTTCCGTTAGTGCCCAAGGGGGGGGGGGTTCCTAGGGACCCAACTAATTATTCTAATGAAGCCGTGGCGGATATTTAATTTTTTTTTTTGGATCAGGAGAAGCGCGTTATTCATAAATCAGACAATTAGCCAAAAACTCCGTTGAAACAAATTTGATTGTTGTAACAGAGAAATCGCAAAAAAAAATCCAAATGGTTTTTGTGTGTACTATGGAACCCCCCCCCCCCTTGGGGCATTAAGTGTTAAATGGACCATTACAGTACTGCTTTTATTAAATGGAAAGTTAAAAATAAAAAAAATAAAAAAAATCCCAAAATTTGCATTGAATCCTACTCCCAAACATATGAGATACACCAAGAAAATATGATAATACGTGTTAAAATGTAAAATGAAAGTTGTCCTGTTGTGAAACAAGGCAAATAGTGGAATGGAAATCAAACAATGAAATATGCTAAAAAGGAACTCCATCCCAGGAAAAATATGAATTGCATGTACCATATTTTAAATTTAAATTGGGCTATATTTATATCGTCGCTGGGCAGGAAAAAAACCTCTTATGTGCATTTGACCTGTAAAAGCAAAACCTCACATGTAGGTAAAACGGTTAAATGTACAAAAACCTCAATTAACATTTCTCGAGCGGACAGCAAAAACGGAATAATTGGCTTGTAATGCCATGCCTAGAAAGGTGTTTTCCTGTTCTAAATATATTTTAGGTTAATTATTTACTCCAGATTCCGAAATAATAGTTCGCCATTATTGATTTTAACTTCCTATTCGCCATGAATTCAAGCTAGAACCGAGGTGGTGTGACCCAAAATGCACATTATGAGGTTTTAGCACTGGGGGCCCAATTTTACATAGGAGCTTTTGCAGTGGACATCTGGAGTTACATATGAGGTGTTTCCACCCAGCGACGATATATTTACAAAGGTCTAGCCTATCTATGTGAATTAAACTCATGCTAATTCAAGCATAGTGAAATGATATACAATATGAATTTTATACATTATTAGATAAGCATTTACTATGGAGTGTGAAAGCGATGGATAAACCATATCTACCTTGGCAAGAATTTTAGTTAAAATGCCGTATACAGTTCTGGTGTTGTATCTCAAATGAGTACAGAGATGTTTTTGAGTATGCACCTGCCTTCCCCGTGATTTTCAAGACTTTAAAAACTGATTTGATACTGTTTGTTTTTAAGATCTCTTCTCTGGTTAGAAAATAACAGAACACCCATTAGGGGCGTGCATTATTTTGTTTTAGGATGGACCAGTCATATTCTTAATCTTTTTGAAATTACTTTTTTTTTTAATTCGTGGATGAAGATGATACCCTATTCCAATGGATCAGGGCCCCTTTTACCCAAGAACAAATCTGTAATCGATAACAATGTGATGACAGAACCTTGCATCAAAGCCATAAATCTCTATGGTAACCAGTGCAGATGAGGAAGGACAAATTTTAGGGGAGACAGAGACAGTCACAATTGACCATAAACACTCCAGTCACAAACAAAACACTAACTGGTTTTACAAGGTCAAATTGTAAGCAATTAGGGCAGTGACAAATTCTTTTGAATTGACCGGATTTGGGGCCTCAGTCTTTCAATCTCGGGACCTTTGAACTATGGCTCAACTTACTAGTAGTATATAGTGCATGAATGCAATGTTTAATTGATAAATAAACACTATTTCACATATCAGTTTTAGATATGGAGTATTTTAAAGTGGAATTTATTAAACAATCAAGATGCGATTAGATTTAAATCACTTTTAACATGTTAAATTTATCAACATGGGATATTGAAAATTTACATAAATAATACCTCTTTTGAACCACAAATTCTTTGTTTAATTATATTAAAGGCACTATTGGCAATGGGCTAAACTCAAAAATAAAAAAAAAAAACCATCCAAAATCTAATCTTTGCATTCTGTAAAAAACATTGCTATCCTTTAGATAACATACCTACAAGTGACAAGATGATTTTATGACTTGAAAGACCGCGTAAATTAGGACAAAATCAGATCTTTTAGTCATTACTTAACTGTGCGTACGGAAAATTAGCTACTCGTAGGCCTAATTGACATGGAGATTCATTCTTTGACACTCTTTTATTGTCAGGTGGCATTTGGAAAAAAAACTGTGTGAATTCTACAGAATCCTTCAAATTCAAATATACAGGGGTATCAAAAAAGAATGACACCCTAACAAGGAGACCATAACTTCAAAAGTAAAGTATCACATTTGGAGAATTGTAAAAGAATCAAAACACACAATACTTTTTATCATTTAATGTAAACATCACTCGATTCGTTTCAGTAGTTGAGATAAAGCGATTATGTAACACCATGTCATGGACACTTCCTTCCAAGTTTGCTCACAATAATGCAGATTTGGTTGTTAACTATCGCTGATTACTCATGTATCTTCAGCTGTAGTCGTTTTAATTTCCTAAAGAACCGGCTTTGTTTAATATTTTTTGATTCAATGCCATTTTGTTCGTTTATTATAGTAATTAAACAATTACCGTGACAATTATAAACAAACAATCCAAACAAGAAAAACAAAACCTGGTAAATAAAACAAAGAATGATCATCTTTATTAGAAAACAACACCAATAAAATCGGTAGAAAATGTGAAATATGTTAGTTGAACTAGGGGGTGGCACTGCAGAGATAGTTATTGAGAAGTGCTAATCAATCATATAACAGGTTGATAAAATGAACAATAAGATTATAACCAGTAGGTTGTGTTACAATTAGACATCTTATTCCGAATAAGCTGGTGGATTCTACATTAAATAATAACGATCATGAGTTCAGTGCCAAATTCAAAATTCCCGCGTTTTAATCTATACTCGTGTTATATGAAAGTTACTGGCACGAGACAAGATGGGTGGTCAACATTTCTCGCCCAATTGTGGTTTTCAGAATGCCGAAATGGTCATAAAAATTACTCTGGCAGGCCGGAATTTAGATTAAAATTCAACAGAAATCCTCCTTGCAGAAAGACATGTTAAGAAGTACCGTGAAGACGGTACAAGTCATAATTTGAACAGAGTCGCTGTGGAAGGCAGAGAACCGTCCAAACTTTAAAGGACATTGCAGCCATCAGACGGAAGTCTTTTGCGAAATCACCAAGACAAAGCCTGCAGGGACGTAAAAATGTCCACACACTCCCAGATCAGTTAAACGGATTACCACCTTAGACAGAAATTTGAAAGTAGAATTATGATTTTCTCGCCTGTTCTGTCGATATCAATGTATTACAAAAATTGGAAGGAAGTGCCATTGACATGTGTTACATAATCGCTTATTCCTTCAAACTACTTGAACAGAATATCGAGGCTGTTTAATTAAAACAAATATTGAAAAATAATTGTGGTTTAAGATTCTTTTAAAAATTATCAAATTGATACTCACTTTTGAAGTTATGGTCACCGGATAGTTAGGAGTGTAATTCTTTAGAGAACAACTGTATACTACCCGCCAAAAAAATCCGAAACGATGGTGAAATGGCCATCAACGTGCTCAAACTTGCTTTCAAATGAAACGCGCCTAGCCAGTGGATATATATCCTCTCAAAATTCCACACATTCATGATTCGGTATACTGCAGTACGGACACAGGTCAATAAGCAACACAATTACGCGAAACAACGGCCTCCTGGAATTTTAAATTTATAATTCACCTACATACCTTTTATACAGTTAATGTATATCGTTCGGATTTTTTAGCCGGGGAGTATAGTTTTCATTATTTTGCCGGTGGATCACTGATAGTGCCTTGTTAATGCAAAACAACTATCATTCATGCCAATGGCGCCCATGACGTGAACAAAATTTAAAGGCCTAATATCTCAGTTATATCAAAATTTTGGCACCATGAATTATGTACATAGACTGTTCTTCACACTGGGTTTGCAGTTACATTTCTACAATATATTTGAAATGAATAAACTGACCAGGCAGCTCAGTTTTATCTTAAAAAACCTTACCATACGGGATTAAATGGTACACAACAAAAATATATTTTTTCAAACTTCAGTGTTTTTGTAATCCAAATTTTGCGGCCCATTCTCTGATAAAGTGTTAAGTTGGTCTTCCAAAATGACAAATATCAACATTAATAAATTCCTGGAAATCATTGAAAATCGCCAAACTTAATATTTTCATAACACGGAACAATGCATGAGTGATCTTAAAAAAATAGCAGGATTTTAGGGTATTGCCCAAGGGGGTGAAACGCATTCAAAATCAGTTCTTCCGTGCTGGGCGCTGACATTTTGAATATTCCACGGCATAATTATCAGGTTGGGGGCTTGCTATACATACATATGCAATCTCGATACAAAAACCAATCCGCAAATATCAGTTGTTGGATGTCGGGTGCTATTGGGTGGTTTAAAGTTTGTCATACCATGGCCACACAACGAATGAAATGACACCAGTAGTCTTGATTTAAATAAACGCCTCAATGAATACATCTTTTTCACCTAAGCGCGCACCTTGCAATGATGACAGAAAAGGAGTATCTGCGAAATGATACCAGCAGTACAACCTGTATTATACACCTGGACACCTCTATACACATACATTAATTTGTATCCACTTCGATTAGTGTATATGCAATTGCAAAGCGGCACCCACAGTATGTGGAAGAAGGCGGAGGCAGCCATTGCTTTCTAGTGTTGTTCTCTAGGTTTCTTGGTGGTCGGCAAACATGCGAGACGGTGAATTCACCACCAATATTTATACGTACGTTTTGCCTCTCTATTCTATATAGAACCTCTTTGGTATTGCCTAACCGGTAACCACTTAAGTAACGATTGGGTAACATATCTGGCTGGCTTTTCTAATCATGTCGTAATAAAGTACATACTTTACCGACTAATCTCATACTTTAAAGCATGTGTGTTTATAGACCGTATTACCAATACGCAGCCATGTTGTGGGCCCCAGATAGACACATTCCAGGAATACCAAGACATTCACTGTCAAGATCCATGTGCAATCGCATAAAACACATGGATCGATTGACCGCTTTTAATGATTGTAGTCCTGGAATGTGTCATCTTGTCCACCAACAATTCTGGTGGCTGACGTCATATTGAATACGGTCTATTCGACTTACCTTATGTTGATGGCTCTCTGAGAACTCTTACGAAACTTCAATAATCACATATTATCAGTTGTTGAATATAATTAGCGGGCACAATTAAGGATGAGAAAAATATCATGTTACATGTGATATGGCGCTTTGTTGAACGAGCATAGCGCAGGGACACATTTAAAAACCGGGCCGGGTTTTGAGCCGGTTTGTCGATTTGGCCGGGCGACATGGTTAAAACCAAGAATATGCATCATCAGCCTTAGTGCTTGATATTTTGGCCCGGTACAAATTCGAGTCCAGATATGTGTGAAAACAGAACTCCCACGTATAATTTATTAATAAGCATTCAGTTCTGAAGAGCAAACAAGCTTGAAACTGGGTATGAGGTGAGCGACACGAAAAGGTTTTTGAACACTTCATCTGAGAACGGGCCCTTTAAGTTCAACTTTTGACGAAAAAAAAGAAATCCTAAAGCTTGTTTTGGAGATTAATAGCATGTGTCTATACTTACCCCGCCTTATGCAACAAACGGAGATGTAGTTCAAATATTCCTACATTTGACCTTGACCTTTTTTTTTTAATATTAATCTAAACCTTTTCATAAATTAAATAAAAATTATTATATGTTCCACGGTTCAATTAAATAATTACAAGCGATATGTAAATAAACCTGAAATAGGCAGCTCCTTTTCTTGTGGCAAATGATGGCCAAATAATGGCTTCAAACAAGTTCTCATAAAAAAATCCTAAAAGGTTCAAATCACTACTTTACTGGTTTTCGACATAATATTACTTATTTGGAATTTATTTTTATTTTAATTGTTGATTTCCAGTTTAATTGCGCACAATGTGCAAGAAAAAGCAAAAACAAAATGGCCGCTTACAGCACCGCAATGTTTCGCCCGTAATTGAGAACGATCAATATTTTTATTTTTTAAAGTTTCTTTCGGTAATAATGTCCTTGGGTAGTCAATGGCGCTTGGCCAAATTTCATGGAAAAAATCCTACCGGAAAGTTTTTTTTTTCGGGGGAGCGTATATGTCCTTTTAGATCAACGTGGTGCAAATTAAGCTGCCACTTTTAAAGTGCAAAAACGAGAAATTTAAATAAGTGTCCATAAAAAATAAAAATTAGATTTATGCACTGATGTAAGTCCTATCAAAAATATCCGCATCTAAAAGGAGTATCCAATCCGTCTTGCTTTTTTTTGGGGGGGAGAAGCTTCCAGGTAATCATTTCTCAACCTTCCCGCCATTTTAGCGAAATAAATGTGAAGGGTAGCACCTTCACCGGGACGGGGTTAGGGTATGCGTTACTGTGTGGGATGGTTGCCCCAACAAAAAAAATGATGGTTCATTGTCGGGCTACTATGTGTAATGTAAAACTAGACTAGTGCCATCATGAAGAGCTGAAAAAAGGCATGAAAACTCGGATTCCAACCCTGTTAGCGCAAAAATTGGATTTTTTTGCCTTTTCTGCTACAAAATTATTAATTTTGCCGAGTCACCCACTTTATGACATCATGTGGACGCCATAGGTCCGCTGTTACTATTTTGGTTTCAACTGAAAGATGATCCTCAAATCTATCTACTGCGTTTCAAAAAATAATAAGTCATTCAAGATGCGTTTGGAACAAATTCCCAAGGGGTGGTACACACACCCCCTAGTAAACCGTGTTACAAAAAGCTTGGTAAGATTCACGTAAGCTGAGTAATACTCCCTGGTACAAAATTGTGAATTGTTTAATTTCCTTTGAAGCAAATAAAAAAAAATCTTATGGCCTAGGTTTTATATTGAATATAAAATCACCTTTCTTTCCACTTGTAAAGACATTCGACTGCATCGAATGAAAGAAATATGGTGAGGGCTATTGCTAGTATATGAAAGCAATACATATGACACAAAGAAGGGTGCCTGAAAAAGGCCAGTCTCTTCACAATTCTTGTTGCGGCCTGCCCCAAAGCCACCAACAAATCCCTAAAAGATCATCATGAGTGATCATTATTTAATGAATTCATTATTTATGTTTTCTTTTTTATGTTTTTTACGCAAGAGTCTGTGATGTGCCGGGCCCTAGCTGACTTGAGAAAAATGGGTGAAGGCCATTAAAAGTATGGCATGGTTCTTTCTCACCATGCTCACACAAGATTGATGTATAGCTGTAAATCCCCACGGAGCTGAGGGATGCTGGTAGCATAGTTTTCTTTTTTTATTTTCATCGGACACAGGACCGGTGTGTGATGTCACACAGACTCCCCTTACCGTTTTTGTTTCCTTTGGTTTGTTTTGATTTATCAGATGGTTGCATTTTTTGTTGTTTAGACCAACGACACTTGCTCACATCAGGGCTTTTCAAAAAATTAATAAGAAACCACATTATCATTTCCTGATGGCCCATTGGTATTTAAATACGTAGTGTTAACCGGAAAATATCTTAAGCTTTTCTGTACTTCATTTGGTATACATGGTGTAACCCTGCTATTGTTTAAAACTAATAGCACTAACTTCTTTGCTTGTGTGTGCTTGTTTTTTCCAACATTATTGTGTTTTAAGCATTGTAAAACACACTCTTGATCGAATTAAATAAACTTCTCATGTAGCAAAAATTGTTTAGATATGAATTTGTCAATTACTGGCTTAAAGCCAACAGTCATTGTTTTTTTTCCAAATTCAAAATGCCCATTTGCCTCTTAATTGCTATAGTTTTAGTCATATCAACCCTCTTTTATTACGGTCTTTGTAAAAAACAGCCACTTCGTACATTTTAGACACGTCTTGAAGATTCCATTTATGGCTCTTTTTTGACCTAAAAGTCAATGCCGACTTTATTTAAGTAAAACAACGCATACAAACTTAATTTCTTGACAAATGTACAAGCCACTTTCAGGGGTCCTTCACTACAACAATGTTCAATGCAAGAGTGCAAAAAAGGATCTTAATGAAAAATATGGGGCACGATTTGTTTACATTTTGAAGGAATCACTTGATTGTGGCTTTAACAGGAGGAGATTTTCAAATGTTTTCAAAGGTTTATGGAACAAACAAGTACAAAAAAACCGCAAAACTTTGTTTTTGAACTTGCCGCTATCGCATATCGCTATAGTAGAAAACCATACTTTGA
Organism: Ophioderma brevispina; assembly: GCA_023653785.1. NCBI lineage: Eukaryota > Metazoa > Echinodermata > Ophiuroidea > Amphilepidida > Ophiodermatidae > Ophioderma > Ophioderma brevispina. The sequence continues at coordinate 26,654 of JAMKCH010002638.1, read as the reverse complement.
ATTTCTTTCGTGCACTGACAGAAATGAATAAAATCTCATCCTTTACATAAAGATTGCGTATTCGGCTTATTCACTTCAGGTGTGATCTAATACATTGGTAAGCACGTCAAATATGCACAAAACCAGGTTTAAAAATGGGGGGCGCTTCTTTAGGAAATGTCCTCATGTCTCTTTACATGGCCACAACCCTCGGTCCAACCTAAAAAAGTTGAATCTGAATGATCTGAACATTGGGCTAATGTGTAATGTTGTGTTTGTGTTGGGGGGGGTCTGACCTGAAAAACAAGGCGTTTTCCGGGTATGTGGCGGGTCCACTTAAAGGTGCAACAATAGATTTTTTAGGCACTAATTTGTGTCATACTAGTGATTTCACGTAGATTAGACACTCACAGATTTCTTACCTTCTATTTGGCTACAGATATGTCTTAAACAGAGAGAAAAAAGGTGATTTTAATTTGCTAATTATTTTCAATAGAAAACATAGGCTTAATTTCGTATGTGCTCCTATACGAAATTAGAAAGAAATTCACATTCAGTTTGAACTAAAGACGCTTTCCGCAGCTTAATCCTTTCAGTAGGGATAATTTTTTGATGCAAGGCGTTAACATAAGGGCAAAGTCCAGTACTTTTGAATTTTTTAAGGGACCCAGGGGGGGGGGGAGGTGATTATTTGAAATCTCTCGTACAATAACAACACTTTAAGACCACCTTTTGCAGGCATCTCCGGCAATTCTGTCCCTGCAACGGGCAGAATTACAGTATATGGATATACTCAATACAAAAAGGCAAATCAAATCAACATCTGAAACACTAACCTTGCAATGCCTTTCAAAACAAAGATTTTGCAGTGCTGAAATCCATTTAAATCTGCATAGACTTTTTCAATATTCACATTGGAAACTTGTTCATTGTTTAAAATATTCTTTAATCAAATATTGTAATCTGTCAGTCAAATGCTGGACTCTGGAGATGAAAGATTCACACCATTTAAATGATGTTTTGTATTTTCGAAAATTAAGAGTGCGAATAAGAATTTGCTGCATTGGTCCTTTGGGGACTTCAACAATGATGACCAAAATAAAAATGTTCATATATTTTTCACTTGAAATGATGGTACTTTTCAACCACATGAAATTCTGATCAATTATGACTTCAAGAAATGGAATTAAGTTTTATTCCGCTTGTCGGGAGAAAACCAATTTACCCCCTGCAAAATAATGGTATATTCCGTTAGCATGTTCATCTCGCATTATTTACGTTGGCAACCATGCTTTCTCAACCAATGGCCTTCGCCGTTACTGCGTTTTGTGTCGGGCCGTCTGCCAATGGCAGCCCTCGTTGTTCTCGTTCACAGCGCCCTCTTAGGGACGATTTAATCATTCTCTGTCAAGACACAAACCAAACAGAGAGGATCACATTGTAATTTTTCCCGCCTCCACCCCAGTTGTTGTAATTTCAATATTCATTTAGTTTAATATTAACTTTTTGTTTGGGGAGGTCATGCGTCTAAAATTCTCTATATTTTTCATTAGCTCCTTTACAATTGGTACTGTAGGTGTGGTGCTATAAAAAAATAAGAGTTTAAGCTTTCATTACAGTTTATTCTAGTATTAATTTTCTTAATGGTGGGCTTCAGATTTTTCATCAGCATTCTTGTAAATCTGGATTTTCATATATTATTATTTTCCTGTACCAAAATTTCATTGTAGATTTGTGTCGACGCTTTAGCAATTTTGGGTGTTTTTAGTCTCGAGTGTGTTTGACTCTTTTTTTTGGGTGTATGGAGCAATTTTTGGTGTTTTTACGCGAGTGTTTTTTGATTTGGAAGTTTTTGGCACACCAGGTGGTGGTCCAAATCTATTTATCCATATCCTTAAATGTGAATTTATATGAACTGTAGGCATCTTTGGTCATTATCACTTTATATTGCACATGTATCTGTACTTACATACTCAAATTGTAACATCTTTCAGGTATTCACTTGATAGGCGATCGGCTTTGGGCGTAGTCACCTTGGAGCTGTTTTTTTAATGTTTCACATACTATTTGTTGAAGTTCAGCATAATTCTTGCTTGTTTTGATTAAAGGCCTAAATTTAACTACGAACAACTTACTCCTCCTTAGGTAGTCGCCGATAGGTTTTGCTTGTGGGATTTCGCGTCCAAGCTAGGTTGTTTGGCAAATTTTGCTATTCTAAACGAACAACTTTCTCAGGTAGTCACCAACATGTAATTTTGCGTTTGATTATCACATCCTGCTAGGTGTTTTTGGCATTTTGCACTTTTCTTTTAATTTTATCGTCCGCGCAATGATCCATTTCGGGCTTTAAACTTTCGCTCCATAGGTATTCCAGAGTAGTTGTAAACAGTTAATCACATCTGCTTGCTTTTCGCCATGTTATTTTTCATTTGAACATTTATGGCTGACCCCCCCTATGGTACAATTACGCTTGATTTACTAAATATGAATCCTCGTTCGGTGCGTTGACAGGAAGTGCATTTAGTCGTCCCTTTAGTCATTATTTGTCTTGGGGGTAATGTTGCTGGTTTAAAGGGGGATGGCCCCGATTTAAGTATATAAGTTTTTCATCTTGAATAGAATTGGGACTTCACCTAAAAGCCCCGTCTGTAAAGTTTCGCGCGATATTTCTAACCGTTTTGATGTGACATCTAGAAACGTGATTGTTGTGAGCCCCATAGAGTACTCTGTAAAACTAATATTGGTCGACCAAAATGGAGTACACTTTCGCTCGTTAACTCTCCCAAACCCAACATCATTTAGACCTAAGATTCAAGGCTAAAATGGACAATAGTACCTTTCGTCTGATACCAAATTTGACCACTTCGTAAATCTGGGGTTCTGGGGACGAGCTATTGCGTCGGGCCTGGACTTTAATGTGGAATTTCAATACCACGCTACGTCCTATTTACTGCAACGTGGTAGGGTGAGAGAATGCGGTGCCACAATTCTGGTGTAACTTTGGCTACTTAGTTTTCATATCACATGAATTTTAATTAGCTTATTGCATATTTTTTCAAGATACCTTTTAAAACAATTCTCTTGAAATGCTATGCCCGATTTGTTTCAAACTTGGGTGATAGAGTGATGTGTGTAATCTTGGCTGGTTTTTTGCATATTCATGAATTTTCTTTTGAAATTCGGTTTTAACTTTTTTTAATGACTTGCGGATGGCTTATGCTTTGACCAACGACCATCTTTTGCGGCCATTTTGTTTTACCTTTTGAAATGCTACTTCCAGCTACAAAACATATTACTTCTCTCCAGTGCATTGTTCTCTTTCTACTCTCAATGCCAAACTTCGTCATTAAGCAAGGATCACGCAACCAGCGACACTTGTGTTTCGAGACTGGACCGCTCTTGTCAGTTTGATATTTATCTATAGTTTCCATTTCAACAATAATGATGTAAAATTAACAAAACTAGATGAAAGTAATATCAAAATGGAATGAAAGAATCCGGACTGAGGAATACAACTTGTTTTAAATACACCTACTGATGTATTACAAGATTTTGTTATTTTATCATTTACAGAAAATGAAATATCAGAATTAATGCTATGGATAATTTTAATAAAATTACCACTTTTATCAGAAGTTAATAAGTTTGTAGATTAATCCATTTCTCCAGAGTGCTTCAAAGGCTGAGAAAAAGAAAGCAAAATTTTTGAACTTGAGAATACTTTCATTTTTTAAAAACCAAAACATGATCTTCAGTTTGGAAGTGCCAAAATCATCTACACAGTATCATCATCCAAAATCATATGTTATCTTCCTATACTCTGTCCAACTCCGAAGTACAAAGTAGCGACGCGGGCGTATACATTGTACCAACTTTCAGTGATCCGTGCGCAAAGCACAGGACGCTGCGTACTGGGTAGACGCTGATTTACTTCAGACAAAGACAAAGTATTAGATATCCAAGTTTATGAGCAGTTGCTCACAAATGTAATAATACCATCATGCATCAGTGTTGTGAATGAACTTATCAACATTATCAGCCTACAGTCTATCAACTATATGTTACAGGAGTGTCCCAGAATGAGTAGTACCCATCGATACCCCAAATGTTTATTTTCCATAAGAAATCAAAACATTAGGTAAGATGGTTTAATGTCCAACTTCATTATACTGTAACCTTTTATAAGAATTGAATCGTGAAAATCGGACTAACCAAAGTGAAAATACACTCAATTGCTGATTAGAGGTGCTGCTTCATCCTCCATCGCGGCAAGTGAAAAAAAAGGCAGGTGTGGTGTACCTAGACGTACCAAGACTTTTTGATCACATTATCCTCTTGTGGAAATCTCTTATAAGCACTTGATTTTACTTTTGACCTTTTGGTACAATGAGATAGCTATAGGGTAATTCGCGTTCCCTTGATACAAGATAAGTACCAGAAATGCCCTTTATGACATCACAGTGACGTCATAAAGACCAATAGGACAGGAAATAATTGTCAATTTCAGAACCACAAGTGCCACAATAGGCCGAAAATTCATTTTGCACCAAAATATTAGGACTATCCGATTTTAAGCTGGGTTTTGGCTCTACATCATGGCAAAAGAAAGCTTTTATATACATACAGAGGTTTTTTAGGTTTTCTTTACTCTGCCAGAAAAAGTCCAAAGAGAATAGGCCTAATGCTTGTGTGGCAACCACTGAGCTTTCTGTCTAGGCGAGGTTTTATTTATTACATCATTTTGACGTCGTCCTGGGCATATTAGTACTCATTTTGGTTATCGAAGGAAAAAAAGGAGGACCTACAGACAAAAACTCTCTAGTGGTACCACAATCACACGGTTTTGATGGGTTTAATAACGATTCCCGAAGACTAAAGCAGTTGTAAAAAAGCTTGCCAGGAAGAGGGTTAAAGTACAAATATACAATTTTTCACTTAGCCCAAAGAGAATGAAATCAGCCACCATCTAACACAATGAGTTGTATTTTCACTTTGGTTAGTCGGATTTTCACGCATTAACCTTCTTATGAAGGTTACAGTTATAATGAAGGTGGATATTAAACCAGCTTAATAATGTTATGATTTTCTATGAAAAAAAAATAAACATTTTGGGTATCGATGAGGTACTATCATTAACTGGAGCACCCTGTATAAGGGCAACCAGATTAACTCTCTGGCCGATTTACAACTTAGTTGCCACTGGTACTTGGTCTCAATTACTCTTTCTCTGATGACCTTGATAGAAAATGATTGAGACCAGGTTAGTTTCAAATGCAAGAAACTGGGTGAAAGTGACTTTCACCTAGTTCTGGTTGGTCATTGAACTTGTCCAGCCTTCTTTTTTACCCAAACTTGCTAATAGGTATATTTTCCCAGAGGTCTGTTTACAAACTATACCCTGCGGCTATTTAGAGCTTGCAAAGTGAGGTTAAACTTGGGGTCAGAGCTGTCAAGTAGATCTTGGTAGCATGGCATATTTGTATGGCCGGTTGCACTAATGTTTAAAAATGTTGACCCCTGTACACTGAAATGGAACATGTTAGTGATGATGCTGTTTATAGCCTATAACTATGAAACTTCAGGTTGTAGATATTACAAACTATACATTTTCTAAATCCTTATGGTGATTGGATCAATTTTAGTAGAAGACCAGCCTATAGATCCCGGGACCAAACTCTGGAGACAAAGATTTGAAGGCCTCTTGGGGTTCACTGGTGGATGTTGAAGGTTTTTGAATTGGGCTTGCCGCTTCAATGTTCCGGCATTTGGGGGAAGGGGCAAACAAAGTTAACACGGGGGTAAAAATTGAAAATGTCGCAATGAAAATAATATGCATGGTCAATATTACTCCCCTTATCATACGGAATCTAAAAATGTATAGGTGTATAGATCCGACTTCAAGGAAGACAATTGGCAAAAATGTCCAAAGGTTAATGCACTTTCAGTCAGGTCAATGCTAATATAAACCGATTTAAAGATGTAAGTGTCTAATTATATGTTTTCGTGTATGACAAATTCAATTTGCAATTTTAATAGTTGAAATGTTAGTCTTGACCTGAAATGACAAATGGCGGCTATTCAGGTTTCAAGGTCAAGACTAACATTTGTACTGTTAAAAGTTGGCAACAAAATTGAAGTTGTCATACACGAAAACATAATTATACACTTACATCTTAAGCAGCCATTATACACGGTACGATTTTCATTGGAATGTCGCATTCGACTCTTTCAAATATAGCCCATTTTCGATTTTTTGACGTGCTACATGACTGTCGAATAGGTAATTATGGACCCAAGATTTGACTTTAGAGTGTAGTCGAAAGGAAATAGGACTTGTTCTATTTTTCGTCCAACATCTAGGTGGGTTAATTGCTTTCCCAGTACACCCTTGACCACATCCACCAATTTGCATCCCAAAGAATGGACCTGTCTCTCTCCCTTTTTTTGAAAAACCATCTACAGTTCATGCTTTGTTCACTGCACTGTGAATCTTGGCTAATATGGCTGTTCCCAAAAACAAAACAGCAAAAATTTGGCTGACCTCTTTGACAGCTATGAAATAATTTGGGATGTATCCCACCCGACTATTAACAAAAATAACAGGATGAGATTTTCTTAGGATGTTCCATACCCAACAAGCCCTCCGTTTTTTTCTTTGACTTCTACTTGGCAGTAACTACAGCATAGGCAACGAACGGAATAACTGTTGTCCTTGGCACATGAGCCATTGTAATTGACGATTTTTTCCTTTTACACAATGTATAATCATATTTCTTTTGCTCGAGTCACTGACCTGAACTACTGTCGTTCAGTTTCAGTTTATTAGTTATTCATCATAACATATCTACGTGACGGAAAATGTATAATACATAATATTATCTAATAATACATAATGAAATAAATTGTACACTGGTAATAAGATGAACGGGACGGATATGATATGCTAGGACCAGTATGGACAACCCGAAAGGGCTTATGGTTATTGCTGGCCCATGTTTACATACAAGTCAAATATATTAAAATATTACAAAAATGATACAAGTAAGGGGTGATTATAATATTACAATATGAACATATACCCTTACAAAGAACAGAGACAAACAAAGAGCAAACAATTATCTAGCCTAAACAACACTGACGGGAAATACGGATACGGGTTGTGACAAGAAGGACAGACTTTTCAACCATTCTTGCTGATAGTAAAAATATTTCATAATAGGAAGCAAGATAGAAGGGGTAGAGTGAATAAAAGGTAAGGAATAGAGATAGAAATGGAATAAAGAAAAGGTGGGAGAGAGATAAGGATGGGAGAAATTTAAACAAGAATTGACTGGGTGATGAAATGTTTTTCAATTGAGCTTAAAAGTATTTCTGTTTGTAATTGTTGTGAGGGATTCTGGCAGCTCCATCCAGAGCTTGCGCCGTGATACTGAAAAAAGTGCTGTCAGAGGAAGGTGTTGGGAGGGGGAGGGGAGATGAAGTTTGTCGCTTGTTAGTATTATAGCTGGGGATTTATCTGTTTGTGGTAAGTAATTGCTGAAGTTCGAGGTAAATGATTGTTGTGAGAGTCAAACATGAAGAGCGCTGTTTGAAAGTTGGTTGAGGTGCTATAATTTAAGTGTTTTCAGTGAGTGAACTAATGCAATGTGTTGAGTTCTGTGGGGGTGAGTTTCTGTGATGATCGTGCGAATGGCCCAATTTCTGTGTGATGTAGTTTGGAGAAGTCGTGACTGATAGTTGGAGGCCCAGATGATGTTACAGTAGATAAGGTGTGGGAGAACTAGTGTGTTGTAAAGTGATTTTAAGTGTTAGTCTGGAAGGTGGTGTATTGTTTCAGCTCTGTAGTTGTTACCATTGCGTGAGGACGCTTTGTACGTGACAGAAGTGATGTGTTCATTCCATGTTAGTTTGTGTCCGATTTGGTGATGCCAAGAAATTTGGTGAGTGTACCTGGAGATTGTCTGGTTATCTATTGTAATGTTGGGTTATGATTAGTGTATGTGTGTGTAGAGAAAAGCTGTAGTTGTTTTTTTAAGGAACATTGAGAGAAAGTTTGTTAGCCCGAAATTAAACCAGTCAGTGATTTTTGCGAGTTCGTGATTATGTCTGTTAAAAAGGCATTAATGTCAGGGTTTGAAAGAAAACATGTCAGGGTTTGAAGAAAAAAGAGAGAAATAATGGATGAAGTTTGAATGGACTTGGAACAATTTTGGCCATAGCGTCCTCATTTGAAGTAGGATCTATAACCAAACTAACATATTTAGAATCCGTATGCTAAGGCGAGTAATTTGACGGATATTAATTTACAATTGTCGAGTTTTCAATTTTTGACACCCTGTGTTAACTTTGTTGAACCTCTTCCCCAAAATGCCGGAACATTGAATGCGGCAAGCCCAAGTCAAAACTTTCAACATCGATCAGGGAACCACAAGAACGCCTTCAAATCTTTGTCTCCGAGTTTGGTCACGGATCTACAGGATGTTCTTCTATATTAAAATTTGACACTGTACAATCTTTGTCTTGGCCACCCTCCTCCTTAGGCCCCATTTGCAACACTTAAGAATCACGTTTCGGGGGTCCTGTCAGGCTGTCAACATATTTATCACTTAAACCTTTGTACTTGAGATGTTTATTAATGGTTGCTAGATCCGGATTATATAAGGAATCAGACTTTAACAAAAATTGTATTTTTGTGAGATTTAGGTCACAGCAAAATTATGAGGAATGAGGTCAGGAACTCAATAGTGTGTATAAAATCTCTATACCCGAAAACATGTTTCTATGCATGCCCTCAAAACTTGCATGTTACGTTGGTGCCATTTTCGCATTTGTGATATCCTCCAGTATAGTGTGTGTTTGATATTATATTAATGTTTCACGCATAAACGATACATATTTTTTTTTGTTCGCAATAAAACGTTTGTGACAGAAGGGCTGGTTTTGATATTAATATTACTCACTCGCACTCGCGCCATTATCGGGAAATCTATTAGGTCAGTCTTTAAAGGCAATCATGCTCTTATATATATACTCACTCCTGCAAGTGAAACCATGCAGAGTATCCCATTTTTAAGGTACATGTAAAGATCCATCGGTTATCAGGCAGTTAGCATTCATATAGCAAGTATGATTTCCTATGAGCATTAGTTTATCTTAAATAAGGAGAAGTACGAAATTTAAAATCAGTCCATATATTCAAGCATGATGAATACCTAATATAGTACTGAATATATGTTGAAAAATTGTTACATTAGTTTGTTAAACAGTGACATAGTGATACGGTTTATATACCTGGGGTCAGATATAACAAATCCGGATCCGAATTTTTATTACAAAGCTGGTTGGTGACTAATGTCTCATTTCAAATTTGACCTATAGAAGTGCGCGACAAAAGTATGCATTAGAACCATGATACAATACATGTAGGTCATGTACGGTTTGGAGCCAAAGTAAGTCCTAGGTTTTGGAAGTGCTTAGGGCAAGTAAGTATCATATTTTTTTGAGGTTAGAATCTAAGGACTCAATCAGTCGAGATTTTATTTTTGAACGGAATTCCACAACATTGCCAAGGGTTGTAACGTACAAAATGCTAGGCTTAAATGTAATTTTATTGTTAGTGATTGTGAATTGTTGATTATGTTATGTTTGCAAAGTTTGTAAAACTGTTGATATGAATAAGAATTTTAAAAAAAATGTAAAAAAAAAAATTGCCAAGGGTTAAACTAGATCATACTCTTACAGTGAAAATCGCCATTGGTGAAAGACGAGGATTGCAAGTTAGAAAACTTGGGGTTAAAAGCCGTATTAACATCTGAAATGCTCAACTTTGTTCAACAGAATAATGATGCTTTAACCTATTTCACATGAACATTTTATTATCGAATATGTAAAGGCTTCATACCAGATTCAATTGAATAGATTGTCGTATAAAGTCTGAGACACGCTATTGATTCCTTTGTTTGACGTCAATCAAAGAACGGCTTAAGTGCCATGGGCATCGAGGCTGGCGAAGAGGAGGATTAGGCCACGTAAATATTGTAGTTTGTTATGAGTGACCGAAACTCTAAAGTACTTAAATGATTGGACCAAGCTGTCAAATATTATTTCTGGAACAGGACGAATAAATGCAAACGTATCAGATTTTCTAATGTTCCTTAGTGACGTAAAACAACTTTGGTGAGTAATAATTACTTATTCGTATCATTTTCTTATGTTGAATGCTTCAGAGTTTGTTCAAGTTTGGCGATTGGAATTTATTCAGTTAATTTGCCTTGTAATATTTTCTTCGTGAGAAAAGAAGCGTTTTTTAATTATGGCCTTAATCTTATCCGCTATCGAGACATCGAATTTCTATTTTACTGATTGTGTAAAGCATAGGCCCCTACAGCCTCTCAGAACGAATGGAACCTTCGACACGCCCAAAAAACTTTTCATGAACTGACAGGAATAAAAAATCCTACGATAATATGTGGACAACTATGTACATGCAAAAACACGATTTGTTAGAAAATTAGGGCGTCATCCTCAGGAAATCTCTGAGTCAGTCTTTAACAATTAAGTGACCAAGGGAGGGGGGTCCTATGGGCCCCAAGAATTTGTTTTCGCGCTGACCGCTTTACGCGTGGAATTTTTACGCCAAAATTTTTTGCAATTCTCTGACTTTTAAATGCGCTTCTTTTAATACCAAAATAATTAAAATTGGCCAAGCCGTTAATGAGTTAATTAGTGGGGGTCCTATGGACCCCCCCCCCCTGGGCACTAACGGAAGTCATCTGAGAATATTTTTAAAAATCAAAGAACCAAAGCGATTTTTTTTTGGTTATATAGGTTCACACATTATTAGTAACATTAAAAATAATTAACCCTTTATGTGCTTTAACGTCCACAATTTCATCATGGACGTTGCTAAACCGTTACTGTACAAACTCTATGGGAAAATGACGTGTGTTTTGCAACACTCGTAAATAATACAGGATTCCCTAATCTACTGGTTTTGTGTTAAATATATGTAATTTGGGTCTTCTAGAATAGATATCAACATAAAATAAGTTTTCAAAATGTTTGATGTAAGCGCAAGGCTCATTTGAATTTTCCGTCTTTTTGCTCATTTTTCGCGTGTTTTGAAAACAATGTTTTGCCCCTAATTTGCAGCCAAAATAACAAATTACATTTTTATTGTTGATTTGGGGTTGTCTTATGTGGTATAAATTTCATGCAAAATTTCCCTCGGGAAAGTGATTTCCTTAGGGGGGTCCCCATGGAGTGAAAACCCCTTGGTCACTTAAGTGTGAAGAAATAATAGCTCTTTTTGAAGGGCACGCCCATTTTAAAGTTTCATCCTTGTCTGCCTGGAGAACTAAGCAGTTTAAATTTCAGTACGCAGTAGAGTTGGAAATTGACTAGTAAACCATACCTGGCATAGCTCAAAATTGTGTTGTGACTAAAGCAATAGTTTTATACACTGTTAGAAGAGTGTAGGATGTTATGTATATTTGCATTTTTTTTTGCTAAGGATGCTTTTTTGGTATCATTGGATAGAGTAGACATCCAGGTATCAGAAAAGTATTGGTCGCATTTTTTTCTGAAAAGCGTTTGGCGCCATCTTGGATTTCAAAATGGCCGCCATTTCCAAAGGATTTGCCCTATAAGTTTGGTTCTGAGCAACATTGGAAGTCAAATTTGGTGGCCAAACCTACTCTCTAAATGCAAAAGAGTGAATTTCACTCTTTTAGAGTGACTACAGGGCCCACTCCGAAAAGAGTGAAATTTCAAACCCTTTGAAGAGTATGTTTTTGTTCAATTTTTTTCTTGATAATGTAAAAAAATAATAAAAATTTATAATTTTGTAAATAATCAAAAGAAAATTTGATCAAAAAAATGTTTTTTTGAAAGGTGTGAAATTCACTCTTTTCAGAGTGGGCCCTGTAGTCACTCTAAAAGAGTGAAATTCACTCTTTTCCATTTAGAGATTATGTTTTCAATACCTGGGAGCTCAAAAATATGATAATTAACCTAATGTATCCAAGCTGTGGTTTGTAACATCCCTCGGCCAGGATGGGGGGTCGTTATTATGCCGTATCCCATACTTCAGTCCCTATTTGACATTTTCTGTAATAAGGGTCGTATCATTTGGATACTTTTTTGGTGTCATTGGAAAGAATATACATCCAGGTATCAGAAAAGTATTGGGCGCGTTTTTTTTTTCTGAAAAGTGTTTGGCGCCATCTTGGATTTCAAAATGGCCGCCATTTCCAAAGGATTTGCCCTATGACTTTGGTTCTGAGCAACATTGGAAGTCAAATTTGGTGGCCAAACCTATGTTTTCACAACCTGGGAGTTCAAAAATATGATAATTAACCTAATGTATCCAATCTGTGCTTTGTAACATCCCTCGCCCATGATGGGGGGTGGGGGTCGTTATTATGCCGTATCCCATACTTCAGTCCCTCTTTGACATTTTCTGTAATAAGGGTCGTATCATTTGGATACTTTTTTGGTGTCATTGGAAAGAATATACATCCAGGTATCAGAAAAGTATTGGGCGCGTTTTTTTCTGAAAAGTGTTTGGCGCCATCTTGGATTTCAAAATGGCCGCCATTTCCAAAGGATTTGCCCTATAACTTTGGTTCTGAGCAACATTGGAAGTCAAATTTGGTGGCCAAACATATGTTTTCAATACCTGGGAGCTCAAAAATATGATAATTAACCTAATGTATCCAATCTGTGCTTTGTAACATCCCTCGCCCATGATGGGGGCTGGGGGTCGTTATTATGCCGTATCCCATACTTCAGTCCCTATTTGACATTTTCTGTAATAAGGGTCGTATCATTTGGATACTTTTTTGGTGTCATTGGAAAGAATATACATCCAGGTATCAGAAAAGTATTGGTCGCATTTTTTTTCTGAAAAGCGTTTGGCGCTATCTTGGATTTCAAAATGGCCGCCATTTCCAAAGGATTTGCCCTATGACTTTGGTTCTGAGCAACATTGGAAGTCAAATTTGGTGGCCAAACCTATGTTTTCACAACCTGGGAGTTCAAAAATATGATAATTAACCTTGTCTAATAAAGCTATGCTTTGCAACACCCATCACTCTTGGTGGGAGGGGGCGATCGTTGTTAAGCCACTGCCTCTACCACAGTCTCCCTTTTACTATAATAAGGGTCGTATGATTTAGATGCTTTTTGGTGTCATTGGATAGAGTAGACATCCAGGTATCAGAAAAAAATACGACTAGTTTTTTTCTGAAAAGCGTTTGGCCGCCGTCTTGGATTTCAAAACAATAAGTTCGAATTCTATAGATGAGGTGACATGTGACGTCAGCAAACGAAGGGGCCACGAGCAAAGCACTGCCCGAGAATATGCGTGCGCACCTGCAGGGCTTGTGCTTTTAAATTAAATTTGCAACCCACTCAGTATGATGAAGGTATTCTTATTCGGGGTCAGGTGTCAACATATTGAATCATTCAACCCTTTGTACTTGAGATGGTTATTAATTGTCTGCTAGCTCCGGGTTATAAGAATGCAGACAAAAATAGGTGGTATTTTTGTGAGATTTAGTGTCACAGCAAAAGTATGAGGAATGAGGTCAGGAACTCAATAGTGTGTAAAAAATCTCTATACCCGAAAACATGCTTCTATGAATGCCCTCAAAAACTTTGCCAAGTGAGCATTTTGTGATATCCTCCAGTTTCATAATATAATTTTCACGCATGAACGAATACATATGATTTTTTTTGTTCGAATAAAAACGTTGGGACAGAAGGCTGTTTGAATCTAATACGCCATATTAATATTACTCACTCGCACTCGCGCATTATCGGCAACTTAGTCCAGTCTTTAAAGCAATCATAGCTCTTATATATATACTCACTCGTGCAAGGGAACCCATGCCAGAGTATCCATCTTTACAGGTACATGTAAAAGATCCATCGGTAGTATCAGTTGCCGTTAGCATTCATATCGCAAAGTATGAGTTCCTAATGAGCATTCGTCTTCATCTTAAGAGAAATTAAGAAAATAAAATCGTCCATATCATACTCACGCAGATGAATACCTATTTATAGTACTAAATATAGTGAACAATTTGTAATTTAGTTTAACAGTGCATAGATCTGTTATAACCTGGGGTCCAGATATAACCAAAATCCGGATCCGAAATTTTAGTTATACACAAGGCTGAGGTCCTTTTTGGGGGTGACCACTCATTTCAAATTTTACTACAGTGCGAGCGACAAAATTATGATTTAGAACATTGCCTAAAATACATGTGGTCATGTACGGTTTGGAGCAAAGTACATAGGGGTTTTTGAAGTGCTTAGGGCAAGTTAAGATCATACGAGGCTTCTGAGAATCTAGGACTCAATCAGTCGAGATTTTATTTTTGAACCGGACATCCAACAACATTGCAAGTGGTTGTACGTAAAAAAAATGCTAGGCTTAAATGTAATTTTGTTAGTAAGTGATTGTGAATGTGATTATGTTAGTTTGCAAAGTTTGTAAACAAGTCGGGTGATATGAATAAGAATTTTAAAAAAAATGTAAAAAAAAAAAAACATTGCACGCGGTTTTTCAACTAGATCAATACTCTTACATTGAAAAGTCGCTTTTGGTGAAAAGACGAGGATTGCAAGTTAGAAAATCTTGGTTTAAACCCTATTAACAGCTGAAATGCTCACTTTGTTCAACAGAATAGTGATGCTTTAACACCTATTTCACATGAACATTTAATTATCGAATATGTAAAGGCTTATAATACCAGATTCATTTGAATAGATTGTCGTATAAAGTCTGAGACCACGCTATTGATTCCTTTGGCGTCAATCAAAGAACGGATTAACCCTCGTCTTACCAGGGGGGGGGGACACAAGGGGTGGGGGGGGTCCCCCACGGTCATTTAGCGAAAAAAATGTGAAGGTAGCACCTTCCCGGGGTTAGGGTTATGCCGTCAAAGTCGAAGGGTAGGGGGGGTGGGGGTGCCACCCAAGGATATTTTATGGTGGATTATTGAAAAATATGAGGCCCAGTATGTCTCTAAAACTCTTTGTTTTGTAAAACTAGCCCCAATTTCCTCATTTAGAGCTGAAAACCGCATGAAATCCGATTTTCCTACGTTTTTAGCGCAAAAATTGGATTTTCGCTATGTTCTATGGAAAATGCCAATTTTGCGACCTCGCGGATTTGATGACGTCATTGGGACGCCCTACTAGGTAGTGTGGTCTTATTTTGGTTATCAAGAAAGAGGAGGACCATAGCGATCCACTGGTTCAAAATCATAAGCATCGGGTACTTAAAAAAATCTCGAGGGGGTGGTAACCACCCCCTCTTGGTAACCGTGTTACAAAAAAAAGGCTTGGGAAGACGAGAGTTAAAGTTGTCTATGGGCATCGAGGGATGGGCGAAGAGGAGGATTAGGCCCCGTCAATATTGTAGTTGTTATGAGTGACGAAAAACTCTAAAGTACTTAAATGATTGGACCAAGCTGTCCAATATTAGTTTCTGGAACAGGGACGAATAAAATGCAAACGTATCAGATTTTCTAATGTTACTTAGTGACGTAAAACAACTTTGGTGAAGTAATAATTACTATTCGTTATCATTTTCTTATGTTGAATGCTTTTAGAGTTTGTTCAAGTGTGGCGATGGGCATTTATTCCGTTAATGGCCTTGTAATTTTCTTCGTGAGGGAAAAAAACAAAAAAAAAAGGAGCGTTTTTTAATTATTGCCTTAATCTTATCCGCTATCGAGACATCGAATTTCTATTTTTAACTTGATTGTTGTAAGCAAGCCCCTACAAGCCGCTCAGAACGAATGGAACCTTCGACACGCCCAAAAAATTTCATGAACCTGACAGAATAAAAAATCCTACGATAATATGTGGACAACTATGTACATGCAAAAAACACGAGTTGTTAGAAAATTAGGCGTCATCCTCAGGAAATCTCTGAGTCAGTCTTTACACTTAAAAGTGAAAAAACCAAGGGAGGGGGGTCCTATGGGCCCAAACTTTGTTCTCGCGCTGACCGCTTTACGAGTGGAATTTTACGCCAAAATTTTTGCAATCTCTGATTTTTAATGCGCTTCTTTTAATACCAAAAATAATGAAATTGGCCAAGGCAGTTAATGAGTGAATGAGTGGGGGTTCCTATGACCCCCCCCCCTGGGCACTAACGGAAGTCATCTGAGAAATTTTTAAACAATCAAAGAACCAATGCGATTTTTTTTGGTTATATAGGTTCACACACTTATTCAGTAACATTAAAAATAATTAACCCTTTATGTGCTTTAACGTCCACAATTTCATCATGGACGTTGCTAAAACCGTTACTGTACAAACTCTATGGGAAAATGACGTGTGTTTTGCAACACTCGTAAATAATACAGGATTCCCTAATCTACTGGTTTTGTGTTAAATATATGTAATTTGGGTCTTCTAGAATAGATATCAACATAAAATAAGTTTTCAAAATGTTTGATGTAAGCGCAAGGCTCATTTGAATTTTCCGTCTTTTTGCTCATTTTTCGCGTGTTTTGAAAACAATGTTTTGCCCCTAATTTGCAGCCAAAATAACAAATTACATTTTTATTGTTGATTTGGGGTTGTCTTATGTGGTATAAATTTCATGCAAAATTTCCCTCGGGAAAGTGATTTCCTTAGGGGGGTCCCATGGAGTGAAAACCCCTTGGTCACTTAAGTGTTGAAGCAATAGACCAGTTAACATCCTACGTCACTTTCTTTTGTTGACTGCCAATCCATGCCTGCCAATCGTTATGGCCCATAGTATTAAAATTCTAACAGATACAATTGCCCAGTGTGTAACAGTCAGGCCGACCTAGATCAAGATACCAGGCCCTAAAATGTTTACAAACATTGCTGTTAACTGGTCTATAATAGCTCATTTTTGAAGGGCACGCCCATTTTAAGTTTCATCCTTGTCTGCCTGGAGAACTAAGCAGTTTAAATTTCAGTACGCAGTAGAGTTGGAAATTGACTAGTAAACCATACCTGGCATAGCTCAAAATTGTGTTGTGACTAAAGCAATAGTTTTATACACTGTTAGAAGAGTGTAGGATGTTATGTATATTTGCATTTTTTTTTTGCTAAGGATGCTTTTTTGGTATCATTGGATAGAGTAGACATCCAGGTATCAGAAAAGTATTGGTCGCATTTTTTTCTGAAAAGCGTTTGGCGCCATCTTGGATTTCAAAATGGCCGCCATTTCCAAAGGATTTGCCCTATAACTTTGGTTCTGAGCAACATTGGAAGTCAAATTTGGTGGCCAAACCTACTCTCTAAATGCAAAAGAGTGAATTTCACTCTTTTAGAGTGACTACAGGGCCCACTCCGAAAAGAGTGAAATTTCAAACCCTTTGAAGAGTATGTTTTTGTTCAATTTTTTTCTTGATAATGTAAAAAAATAATAAAAATTTATAATTTTGTAAATAATCAAGAGAAAATTTGATCAAAAAAATGTTTTTTTGAAAGGTGTGAAATTTCACTCTTTTCAGAGTGGGCCCTGTAGTCACTCTAAAAGAGTGAAATTCACTCTTTTCCATTTAGAGATTATGTTTTCAATACCTGGGAGCTCAAAAATATGATAATTAACCTAATGTATCCAAGCTGTGGTTTGTAACATCCCTCGGCCAGGATGGGGGGGGGGGGAGTCGTTATTATGCCGTATCCCATACTTCAGTCCCTATTTGACATTTTCTGTAATAAGGGTCGTATCATTTGGATACTTTTTTGGTGTCATTGGAAAGAATATACATCCAGGTATCAGAAAAGTATTGGGCGCGTTTTTTTCCTGAAAAGTATTTGGCGCCATCTTGGATTTCAAAATGGCCGCCATTTCCAAAGGATTTGCCCTATAACTTTGGTTCTGAGCAACATTGGAAGTCAAATTTGGTGGCCAAACATATGTTTTCAATACCTGGGAGCTCAAAAATATGATAATTAACCTAATGTATCTAAGCTGTGCTTTGTAACATCCCTCGCCCATGATGGGGGCTGGGGGTCGTTATTATGCCGTATCCCATACTTCAGTCCCTATTTGACATTTTCTGTAATAAGGGTCGTATCATTTGGATACTTTTTTGGTGTCATTGGAAAGAATATACATCCAGGTATCAGAAAAGTATTGGGCGCGTTTTTTTTCTGAAAAGTATTTGGCGCCATCTTGGATTTCAAAATGGCCGCCATTTCCAAAGGATTTGCCCTATAACTTTGGTTCTGAGCAACATTGGAAGTCAAATTTGGTGGCCAAACATATGTTTTCAATACCTGGGAGCTCAAAAATATGATAATTAACCTAATGTATCTAAGCTGTGCTTTGTAACATCCCTCGCCCATGATGGGGGCTGGGGGTCGTTATTATGCCGTATCTCATACTTCAGTCCCTCTTTGACATTTTCTGTAACAGGGGTCGTATCATTTGGATCCTTTTTGGTGTCATTGGATAGAATAGACATCCAGTTATCAGAAAAGTATTGGTCGCATTTTTTTCTGAAAAGCGTTTGGCGCTATCTTGGATTTCAAAATGGCCGCCATTTCCAAAGGATTTGCCCTATGACTTTGGTTCTGAGCAACATTGGAAGTCAAATTTTGTGGCCAAACCTATGTTTTCACAACCTGGGAGTTCAAAAATATGATAATTAACCTTGTCTAATAAAGCTATGCTTTGCAAACACCCATCACTCTTGGTGGGGGGGGGGCGATCGTTGTTAAGCCGCTGCCTCTACCACAGTCTCCCTTTTGCTATAATAAGGGTCGTATGATTTAGATGCTTTTTGGTGTCATTGGATAGAGTAGACATCCAGGTATCACAAAAAAATACGACTAGTTTTTTTTCTGAAAAGCGTTTGGCCGCCATCTTGGATTTCAAAACAATAAGTTCGAATTCTATAGATGAGGTGACATGTGACGTCAGCAAACGAAGGGGCCACGAGCAAAGCACTGCCCGAGAATATGCGTGCGCACCTGCAGGGCTTGTGCTTTTAAATTAAATTTGAACCCACTCAGTATGATAAGGCTATTGGATGCTGTAGCTGTAAGGGCATATTCTTCGTACCTCTAACATGTCGTGCAGGTCCTGTGTTTGTAAACATTGATGTCACATCATCTATATCTTCGTGATAAAAACAAACAATATTTGGAGGGTCGCACAAACCTCCATTTTGAAAAAGTTTATGCAACCACCCTTACCACCGTTAATTAAATTAAAGGAGATGGGTCTTAATTTTTTGCTTTAAGGAAAAGTCATCTTAAATGGTTGCCATTTCGTAATCAATTTGTTCACAATGTAGGATGTGAATGCCATGCAAAATCCCTTACCAACATGCTACTACTGCCTCAGGTGCAACAGGGTTCTGCAGTCAGGATATACAAAAATGTGTCGTGCTCTTGCTCCAGTCTAGTATACAAGGCCTAAGGATTTGGTATTGTTGGAAGAACAACATTGTCTTGAGCTCAAAGATGTGCGAAACAAAAGCAGTGGTTAATTTAGGAGTCTGTCGTGCAGGTCGACACCTGGAAGTAACTTTTGTATGTCTGGATGCCGAGCTGCTGTCTTTCCACATCAACGCAGTTCATGATCAACTTCCATCCCCTGCCAATCTGAAGCTACGGGGCAAGATCAATCTTGGACTCTGCCAATTATGTCATCATCGTCATTGTACACTGTTCCACATCCTCAATGGTTGTAGCTACTCATTACAAAGCGGAAAATACAATTGGCGCCATGACCAAACACTGAAAGCAATCTCTACAGGTCTGGCACCGTACGTCGTAGAGGGCAAAACAGAAAAAAAAACATCACACCTGAGAATCTGAACTCCTTACCACTGCCTAAAGACAGAGCCAACAGACATTCTGAAGAAGGCCAATGACTGGATATTCCTGATGGATGAGGAACACAAACAAATAGTGTTCCCTCCAGAAATCACGGAGACAGCTAAGAGACCTTATATCATCATCTTTTCTACACTCTAAAAACTATTTTACTCAGTGCGGTGAGTAAAGCGTGTTGAGTAAAAAGTCAAGATTTAATCAGCATGGAGTAAAACACACATTTCCGCTTTACTCTTCAACCGAGAAAAACTGTGAAAATGTTGAGAAAAGCAGTTTTGAAATCTAACTCAACGTTGCGTGACAAAGTAGTTTGACGCAGTGACGGATCAGAAATTGCACCGTGTTGAGTCTGATCTTAAGCAACGTTGACGACACCAGACACGTGCACCCCAAGAATTGCCGCGGACATATCAACGGCAGATGACAAGCTGGGGTGTCGCGGAAATGCTGGCCAGCTGGCAATTCTGATATTTTACACCAACAAGTTATAATCAGATAATAAGAATTATTATTGTGGTGATGCAATGGACTTGTCATGATTGTGAAATTGGTGAGATTCCAGCGTAACCGGAATATGTCTACGGTACGTCATATCAAGCTTATGAATTCGACAACCTTTCACCGAGTCACTTGATGCCTGTAATACTGTGAGCGCTGTGTATGGGGATTCGCTATTGCTCAGTAAACATAGATTGTACTTATGCCAGCATGATATTTACAATTAATCTGACAAATTTATAACCTATAGTTTTACTGGTGCATGTACATCGATACACGACTACACGACGTACAGGTGCATCTACATATATCTTGTGTCCTTTTGATGTTCGAAAGAGTAGTTCTATTACAGAAATCAAGTCAAAATATCTGGAAGTTTCGAGTGTACTGAACAAGCCATTTCACTCAACCTGGTGAGCAACCTGTAGCTTTCTGATGAAAAAACATTTTGCTTTATACCTGCATGCAAAGTATTACTCAATGCCAATTGAGTAAAATTAATGTTGCTCAACAGTTGGACAAACAGTGTGCTAAACATCAGTTGAATCAAAACATCAACGCGTTGAGCAAGGAATCTACTCAAATACAGTATAAAATATTACTCGTTGTGGGTTGAGTAAAGTTTTATCACCCTGTTGAGTAAAAAATGTCACAGCTCAACTGTTGAGTAAAGCAGAGTAAATTTTACTCAACAAATGTTGTATGAGTCAAATATTGACTCTTTTACTGAGTAAAATGTTTACTACGAGGAGTAAAACTGCTACTCAACCTTTGTTGAGTCAAGTTTACTCAACAAAAGAGCTGTGACTTTTTAACTACCATAAGGAGTAAAAAAAATTACTCAGGTTGAGTAAAAATTTTTTTAGAGTGTACCGAAACAAAGAAAGTGATCATCATAGAGCTGACGGCCCCTATGGAGGAGAATCTACCCAATGCATATGCAAAAAAAAAAAGAAGTGCAAATACCAAGATCGAGTGGCAGGACTGTGAAAACAGAGGATGGTCTCAAACTACTTTCCAATAGAAGTAGGAAGCGCTTTCGGCGATACATCAGTCAACAAATGCCTGGCATCCTCGGGCATTCCTAAAGGAAAGATAAAGGCTATAACTGATACAGCAGCCAAAATTGCACTCAGAGCGAGCTATGTCATCTGGCTCAGCAGAAGCTCAAAGGCATTCAGACAGATGGAGCTACAAGCAACTCCAGCAATATGCTCTGAGGGAAGTGGAATGGTTGAGCGCTCACAAAAGCAGGTTTAACCCAACAAAGTCTGGTCCAAAGCCCAGAGACCCCAGAACACACTAATCTAGACAAAGAGATACTGCATAAAGGTGATTTTTCCCTACTAAGTCACATTCACAGAGGGAGATATGTCAGAAGTGCTTATCTTAAAACGGATAAAAGCAGGCTCCGAAGTTGACAGCGCTGGTGTTCTATCAATGAACTATTCCTCCTGTTGATGTCAGGCTCCTTTTGTAGGTAGCAACTTATCGGTGCTTTGGTTTTGAAAAAGTTTCTGGAATTTCTTCCACCTGAGTGTAGCGTAGGGTGGCTAGCAGATATTTTTGTGCTGATAAGCAAATAACAGAACACCTCCACAGCATAAAATTACTTGTACTGTTGGTGTTTCATTCTTTCTCAGCTCGGTAAGAGCTGAAACGATGCTATATGTAATATAGTTGGAGCCTTCATAACTTTAAGAACACCCTTCTTGCCAACACCACTAATTTTACCTGTGATGTCTGTCCAAGTTATCGCATGGAAGTCAGGCCATGCTGAAGCCATCTCTTTTCGCAATTTATCATTTTGGTTGAAGCTGCACTCTTCTGCGGGCTGAACTTGTACCAATGACTATCCCTGTGTTTGTACCAAGCTCAGGAAGTCTGCGAAATATGATCACCCATCCACCAGTGTCCTGGCTGAAGAAGTCAACTTTGTAACTGGGATCTTTTTCAACTATTTCTAGGACATGAATCAGCATCAATATATCTGCCCCTTCATGTGTGCTTACACTTGTAAGCTTGATATTCCATGGACATTGTTATGACATATCTCTGTGTGTAGCAATAGCTTACAGTGGGAAGTTGAGTAAATGATATCATCCTTGCTTGAGATCTTTTTGTTATAGTTAGTTATTTTAAAGATTACTCTTCCACTAGTGTATTGTCCAAATCACCATTAATATGCTTTAGCCTTTGCTTTCCTGTTAATACCAGGATTCCTTAACTTAAACCTTGCTTAGGTTTAAAAAGCTTGTTGTAAGCGCAAGGCACATTTGAATTTCCGTCTGTTTTGACCCAATTTCGCGTGTTTTGAAAACAGTATTTGTGCCCTAATTGCGCCAAAAAATTCATTTTGTTTTGCTGATTGGGGTTTACTCTATGACCCTTCAGCGTGGTTATAAATTCGTGTAAAATTTCACCTCGGGAAAAAGTGGTTCCTTAGGGGGCCCATAACCCCCCCCCCCCACCCACCCCCCCCCCCCCCCCCCCCCCCCCCCCCCCCCCCTTGGGACCGAACGGAGTGAAAACCCTTGGTCACTTACTTAAGTGTGTAAAGCAATAATAGCTCAGTTTTGAAGGGCACGCCCATTTAAAGTTTCAACCCTTTTCTGCCTGGAAGTTAAATTTTCAATACGCAGTAGAGTTGGAATTTGGCTAGAAACCATACATGCCATTAGCTCAAAACATGTGTTGTGACTTAAAGCAATGTTTTATACACTGGTTCGATTGTAATTTTACGATTTAATCAGCACTTTGCCGGCTTTTATCAGTAAAATTATGCGTCTGCAAATGAGAAAATACGACATTGCGTAAAACAAACATCGTTCATAATTAATTAGGTTGTCTGACAGGACAAAGAACATGATATAAGAATGTAGTTTGAACCTTTCAAATTAAGATATCGCATGATAAATATCCAATGCGGATGAACTATGCCGTTAACCTCAAAACGCCTCTTGTGATTGAGTTTCGTGTTGCTGTTTGGTTGTATACCTCTTGTCACTTTGTAAATAATGGCAAATTTTTTGTCCTTCAATTTAGAATGATTAATGTTGTAAAAGACAAGAAAATCGAATGAATTCCACCCGTTAGCTGCTAAGGTCACGCATCGGAGAACTACAGTACCTCGTCGCGGTGAGGACTCCTGGCCTTACCCACAAATCTGACAAAAAAACCCCTGAACGTGCACAGTTAACGCCGGAAGTCAAAATGGTGATGCTTAGAGTTAGAGTTATATGTAATAAAGCATATATTAGCTATATCAGTTACTAACTGGCGATGAATGATATTTGCCATTTTTTATGGCAATGTAATGATACGAGGCCAAGAAACAATAGGAGTTCATGTTGAATAAGGTTTCACGTAGACCCAATTTATAACGGAATTCACATTCCCGTGGTATATACAATTCCGTGTGTTTTGCAAACTCCAATAGTGGTTCGAGAACTGGCTTGTTATGGTTACTAAAATTAATTTTGTCGCATCATAAGAAACACTAGATTGAACCTTGGGCCCTCTTTAAATAGGATGACCATTCATTACAAAAATTTTTTGCTTGATGTGCCAGCGACAAAATCAGCATTATAATTATGCAAACAATATATGAAGGTGTTGTACGATGTGGCAGCACGTAATAGGGAATTGGGAAGGTGTTTTAAGGGCAAAATAAAGTATTATACGAAAGCTTAGCATCTAAGGTCTCGATCAGTCTAGATTTATTTATGAACGGAATTCCACAACAAAGCCAGTATCAAGGGATATAAAACTAGATTAAAATCTAACATGTGGAAATCGCCATTGGCGATAGAGGAGGATTGCCGTAGATAAACTGGCAATATGAATTTGGCATATTTAGTGAACGGTTTAATGCCATATTAGTCTTGTGTGCATTTTCGTCTTCCCTTTCCTGTCACTGCAAAAAAAATTTGAGGTGAAGAACTCAATGGTGTGCAAAATCCAATACACCGAAAACTGCTTCTTTGCATGCCCTCAAAACGCACGTTGACAACGCCGTGGTGATGTCTCCAAGTTTTTTAATAATGGCTATATCATTTTCAACGCAGACGAAATAGATATTGGTCTTTGAAAATAATAGTGATTTAAAATTAAAACCAAGACGAATATATATAAGTTTCTTCGAAGAATAATACGTTTGTGCACTAGAAGGGCTGTTGATCTATTACGCTATATTTATAGTACTCACTCGTGCAATTGGACTCCCGGACATTTCCGGAGTATCCGTCTTTACAGCGGACAGTAAATGATCCATCGGTATCAGTGCAGTTAGCATTGACATCGCAAGTATTCAGTTCATGATGGCATTCGTCAATATCTTCAATAGAAAATGAAAGAGAATGAAATCAGTCCATATCATTTTCACGCATGATGAATACATCATAATGTTTCTACGCAGTGTTTATAATACCACTCATGCAAAGCAAGACCCTATGGTTTATTTAAAGTTGACTCAAAACTAGTCGGTAGTAGACCTTCTAGATGGTACCTTAATACCAATTCAAATTTGAGATGAAAGGACGCGTTTTCGTTTTTTGATTTTTGTAGCGAACGGTTTGTAGTTTAACCTACATATAGGATACTGTAAATAACATGGGGCCCAGATATAACAAGATTCCAGATCGGAATTGATTAAAAGTTAAGAATTTTCTTTGAAGGACATGATTTGAGCTGATTCTATTTCAAACAGGTTTTCATTGTATTTGGAACGCACCATTAGTACAGTAAATTACTGGTCTGTAATAAATGAGAAAATACAAGACAATGCCGTTTAAAGTAAAATCCAAACTATATTAGGCTTTGTCTAATAGATAACGAAAAATTATAAAATTATAAGAAATCGATTAATCTGCCCCCCTTCATGTGTGCTTACACTGGTAAGCTTGACATCATGGAGATGTTAGACATATCTGTGTGTGCAATAGCTTAAGTGGGAGGAAGTTGAGGTTAACTGATATCACCTTGATTGAGATCCTTTTTGTCATGGTTAGTATTAAAGATTACTCTTCCACTGTACTTGTCCAAATCACAATTAACTATGCTTTTAGCTTTGTTCCTTGATACAGGATTTCCTTAAAACTGCTTGGTTTTTCAAATGTTTGATGTAAGCGCAAGGCTCGTTTGAATTCTCCGTCTTTTGGACAATTTTCGTGTTTTGACAACAATATTTTGCCCCTAATTTGCGCCAAAATAAATTTCATTTGTATTGCTGATTGGGTGTTATCTTATGACCCTTCACGCGTGGTATAATTCGTTTTGTAATTCCCCTCGGGGAAAGTGGTTTCCTTAGGGGGGGCCCATTAACCCCCCCCCCCCCCTGGGCACGAACGGGAGTGAAAACCCTTGGGTCACTTAAGTGTTAAAGCAATAAATAGATTCATTTTTGAAGGGCACGCCCATTTTAGTTTTCACCTTGTCTGCCTGGAGTTTAAATTTCAATACGCAGTAGGTTAGAGTTGGAATTTGGTAGTAAACCATTACATGCCTTATCAAAAATGTGTTGTGACTAAAGCAATAGTTTTATACACTGTTAGAAGTGTTATGTTACAGATTTTACATTTGCAGTTTGCGGCTTTTATTGCAGTAAAATTTACTGCGTCTGCAAATGAGAAAAATACAGGACATTGTCAAAACCCAACTAGTTCTAATTTAAGTCGGTTGTCTGACAGACAAAGAAAAGAGATAAGAATAGTTAGTTGAACCCAGTTCAAATATAAGATATCGCATGATTAATATATTCAATGCGATGTGAACTTGCCGTTAACATCAAAATGCCTGTATTGAGTTTCGTGTGCGTTTGGTTCTTTATACCGTTGTCACTTTTGTTAAATACTGGCAAAATTTTTTTTTACTTCCAATTAGAATGATTAATGTTGTAAAAGACAAGAAAAAATCGAATGAATTCACGTAGTGCTAAGTTCATTGCTCGGAGAACTACCGTACCTCGTCGCGTTTGAGGATTCCTGGCCTTACCCACAAATTGACCCTGCACGTGCCCAGGCAACCGGAAGTCAAATGTTGATAGAGTTAATCATGTTATATAAGCTTGTATTAGCCTTATTCATACTAACTGGTATATAACTGCATCTTTGCGACATTTTTATGGCAATCTGTAAATGTACGAGGCCAACAAGAATACAAGGAGGAGAGTCATTGGGAATAAGTGTCAGTATAGACCAATTAGTAACGGAATTCCCATGCCGTGGTATATACAATCCGTGTTTTGCAAACTCCATAGTGTTCGAGAGAATTGCCTTTTATTGGTACTAAAATTAATTTTTGTTGCATCATAAGAAACAATAGATGAACCT
>JAMKCH010002637.1:0-64017 GCA_023653785.1 Ophioderma brevispina | reverse complement strand
GAAATCTTTGGGAGGGTTACCATGTGGAGGCATAGCGGTGGACATTAAATGTTGAACCTGTCCATTCATCGAAAAGCAGGGTTAGTCTCCAATAATGAGGGGCTCACAGAAAAAAAAAGACCAGGCCTTTTCAGTAGCAGTTCAGAAATCCATTCTCCTCGCATATCTGTAGGTTGTAGAGCAATGTCTCCTTTGCATTCAAGATGGATGCCAATGTGAAGTCCTCCCACAATATTCTGGGGAATGTCATTTGCTGATGTTGGAGAGTATTGGGCAGACACTGAGGGTAGGATGTTGAAAATCTTGCCTTGCTGCATTTATGTTGGCAGCAGATTTCCATTTTCGTCACCATCAGAAACAACCAATGTTTTTCCAAGGGGTTATGACAGTGTTTCTATGCAGTGGATTGACTACTGGAAAAGTTCTGACAAACTCATAATAGTTGCAGATGGATTTGTGTGCAGTAGTAGCTTAATGACATAAAAGTCCTAAGGGCAATGGCAGTAAAACGTTGGCCCGGCTTCTTAAACCCAGACAAATGTGGAATGACACAATAGATAACGCTTTTTCTTTTCTATAGGGGGACGCGCGTATGAGTGGGCAAGCGGGGGCACAAACTCGCACGACATTTACACCTCAGCCTCCCTACTACAAATTAACACAAGCCCCCCCTCCCCTCTTCCCATATCTATCCACTCTCCGCCACCCATAACAACCCCCCTTTTTCTCTCCCATCGCCTTAACCCTATCCCACAAGCCCAACCATCTTCTCTCCATACTTACCAATTCACCTAACACCTCCACAGAAACAACAAAATTGGAAGAAACCTTCCATTCCTTTGCAAGAGATTAAACACCTAAAAATTTCATGAACTCTCCTTCTCAATACCTTTCGTACTTTTCCAAACCAGATTTTTAAAACATTATCTGCAGTTGATATGTTATAGCATCGTCTTCACTGTTCAAGTTCAGTTGTGAACGTTGATAAACACGGACACAATAAAGACATACATTTTCCAGTGGAGTCTTATAATACAAGGATGTCATATTACCATGACAAGGACAATATTTAAAATGGGACTGGTTACCGCATCGCAGGTCACAGTGTTTAGGCCAAGGATTTTAACAATAACACTCTCATATAAATGTATAAAATGGAGCACAAATGCAGTTAAATTTGAATGATATTCTTGCATTTGTAGACATTTTAAAAACTAATTTTAATGTTGCTAAAAGTTTCAGTCACCAAGTAGCAAAAAAAAGTCTAGTCGTGACTTAGTCATAAACCATATTGCATTGATAATGGCTTACTAACTTAAAATTCACAGAAAAGATCACAAGAAGTGCGAGTGAGTGCATGAGGTGTTGCAAGTGATGTGCTGATAAGCAGGTGATGGTGGCAAAGCCAGTGAGAGATTTTGGATTTATTTTTTTAGACACCCGGACATCAGTTTACAAGAAGACCGAAATGAATTATCGCTCAGATGAAGCAATCGAGGGGTTATACACCAAAGTGGCGAGCATCATCAGAAAGCCCTTTACAATAGGTACGCAGTCAACAGCATGTTTTAAAAATCAAATTGGCCCTATTCCATTTCAAAAGAACAGCCACCTCGCGTGAAGATGTGGAATTGGGCAATTTAATAAGAATGCATTTTTTTCTGGGATTTGAGACCAATTCCAAATTAAAATGTTCCTGATTATTTTACAGATCTTGGCAATTTCCAAAAAGTAGATTGTGTTTAAAGTCTGCGTGATTCAAAACAATCACTGAAAGTTAATTAAGCAATAATAACACATTTTTTGTCGGCCTGCAAGAATTGCAGGAGGCGACACTTACCAGTCCCACTTACCAGTCTGACCGTTGGCCAGGGTTTTCAAAGGTTAGAGTTGCGAAGAAAGTTTCTCATTCGAAAGTAAGTCCCAATTGCTACAGAAATTGGGTAAAAGATGCCCCGGGGAAACCTCCATATGATGTCAAGGGCACATACAAAGGTCAAGGTCATGTGAGGTCAAGTTACAAAAAATAGGACTGGAAACATCAAATTGCTTAATTTGATAAGTAAAAAGTCCAAAGTACAGAACTTGGAATTTCGATGTTCTTTGATAATCTTCATATGTTACTGAGGTCAAGGGTCAAATCCAAGGTCAAATGTTGTGTGAGGTCAAGTTATAAAATATGTTGAGAAAAAAACTGGCTTCATTTGCGAAGTAAAAGTCCAATTCTACAGACTGGATATAAATGCACATGGGAGCCTTCATAAAGATAATGAGGTCAAAGGTCACATACCAAGGTAAGGTCAAATACCAAGGTCAAAGGTCACATACCACGGTCAAAGGTCACATACCAAGGTCAAAGGGCATGATTTTTTTTTGGGGGGATAAAGTTATAAAAATGGGCTAAAAACATTCAAGAAGTCTGGCAATTGATACAGAACTTGGGACATGTAGCCCCTTGGGAACCTTTATATGATAATTGTGGTCAAGGGCTAATACCAAGGTCAAAGGTCATTGAGGTCAGTTGGTGAAAACATCAAATTGGCATATTTGAAGGTTGAAGTTCAATTGCAACCAAACTTAGGCCTTGCATGCAATAGGGAACATTCATATGATAAGGACTTCTGAGGGCCAAGTTATAAAGAGGAGTGAGGGAAAGGTGGCCCGCGAAAGCAGGCTACACTAGTGGTTCGAGAAACTTGCCTTGTTTGAATAGCACACCAATTTCAATATTTGAGATTTATGCAGTTGTGTTGGTAATGTCTAATAAACTGTGAATGATAATGCTCAAAGTGGGGCATGCATCAAAAAGAAAGGGATTTTGTAATTAGATTCATTGATCCCCGATCCTAATTCAACGGAAGTGCTGGAAACGTGAAACTTCTGTCTACCAGTCCGCCGTTATGAAATGACAACAATATCACGAAAAAGCCTCACTGACTTGCAT
Source organism: Ophioderma brevispina (assembly GCA_023653785.1). NCBI lineage: Eukaryota > Metazoa > Echinodermata > Ophiuroidea > Amphilepidida > Ophiodermatidae > Ophioderma > Ophioderma brevispina. The sequence goes on along the minus strand of JAMKCH010002637.1, from coordinate 61,073 downwards.
CCCCATTGGAACAGCAATGGTGAAAATAACACGTACATGGCGCTATTCCTGGATATTTCATATGGATGACGTTTCCGCAGTCCGCACCAAAAATTATTAACGGATCAGATAATTAATTTATTAATCCTTCTTTTGTGACCAAAAGTTGAAGACTTACAATTAACAAGTATTTTACTAACAGATTACAATGTAACTGCAAAATTTGTGAAAAATTGGGGCTCTTCAAAGAAAGTGCTATAGTAGTTTTTATATTTTTAATTGGTACTAAATTTACGTTAACATGCAGTGGCCAATCGAAATCCGTTAGAAGGTAGTATTGCTTAGAGTTAAGATTGTGTAGGTAAAAAGCTTACAAATTTGGGCAAGTCCTCTACACCTTTTGAAACAGATGGAAAGAAGGCTTTGCTTACCCTGAGAAAATTGAGGGTGATTCTCCCTCTTAAGGTGGGTCACCTTAGAGGTCTCAAGAGTGCATTAAATTGGAATGAAAAAGCATTTGAAATAGATGATTATGATAAACAAATTGACAAACCAATTGTGTTTTTGGTGAAAGCAATGGCATGGTTCATGATGCTTTTAGCTGTCAGATATGTAAAAATCACAAAAATACAGCATTTTTCATATTTTTACATTTGAATTTTAATTCCAAACCCTACATCCTATTCATTTCTTGCAGATTAGAAAGCTGGTGTACTTTTACATGATTTCCCTGCTGCGGTATTGTGAAAATGTAATAACTCAAGATATGCGATTTTTCCCAAAAATCTGTTAAAATCATTGTTTGGGGACAAAAATGCCATAAATTATGAATATTTCTAGATACCACAGCAGGGAAATCATGTTAAAGTCACTAGCTTTTCAAAGCCGCAAAGAAAATAGAAATAGGATGTAGGGTTTTCAAATGAAAAATTCAAAATGTAAAATATAAAAAATGCTTGGATTTTGTGATTTTTACATATAATGACATCTAAACCATCATGAATCATATGATTGTTCAAACAATGCTCATATAATTGGTTTCATGTTTGATTATAAACCATCTATCACAAATATTTTCATAACTATTATTTAACAATTGAGCAGCTTATGGGACCGCCTTAATCCTTAGTTGTGGGCGCCAGCATAGCTGGCAGGACCACTGTGCAATCTGTTGTGTGTCTCTGTATGTGTAAATGTCACTAAAAATGTGTTTTATGGAAGCGGCCCACAGCTATATTCTTGAATATAGTGAGCGTGAAAACTGCAAACCTCTTTTTGAACTTTTTCCCCAAAATTTTTTATTTTGACAAAGCTCTCTTCACCATTTCTCAATTCTGTTCTTTGAAGGTCTTTGAGGACGAGACCAAGACAAAAGGGCGGTAGAATGTGTCAAACTGGCTTGGTAGAACCATATCCTGTCCTCTACGACAAAGAAGGTAAGTCCAACTCAAGGACTATGTACATAGATGCGAGGATTCTCCTGTAACGGAATTAACCAGATCAGGAGTGCCCAAAACATTATACTGAGGTATGCACTTGTATCCTACAATCTGTGGAATTTTTTCCCCATGTTGGAACCACTTTGTGCAGATTTGGGTCCGTCTCCCTCATTTCATGTTGCATGAGCACGGAACACACTTGGGCAATCTCGCTCCGATCCATATTATTTTCAACACTGACTTGGGAGGGGATGGGGGGGGGAAAGAAAAGTTATAGGTATGCTTTCAAGCCTATATCTTTGCATGGCTGCCCAATAGTAACAAGTATTCCAAGCGACTTTGAACAAGATTGTGGTTTTGGGCACCACCATATTTGGTTTACCAGGGAGGCAAGGATTGAGGAAATAAAAAAAAATAAGTAATACATCGTGGACTTGAGTAATGTTATTTCAAACATAAAAAGTATACCCCATTTTGGTCGGCCTGCATAGGAATCACCTTGTCCATGTTGTTTGTTGTGTATGTTGATGTCTATGTTGTTGTGAAAAAGCGTTAACCATTTGCCTGTAATATCCGCATAAGTGTTGGATTTAAACCAAACTTGAGTTATAGATGCCACATGAGATCCCTCATTTGTGATGAAGTCAAAGGTCACATGCAAGGTTAAGGTCACTGAGGTAAAGTTGTAAGATGGGGTGAAAATGTAAAGTTACCTCATTTGGAAATTGGAACCAACCTTGGTTATGGAGATGACATGCAAACTCTCGCATTGTTATGAGGTCAAAGGTCCATCAAGGCCTATTCATTTACCAAACCGGGACGGCAAGCGACACAAAGCAGTCCGAGGACTGATGTATTTTTGGTACGGGGATATTACCCCTTTAACTCCTTCTGAATTCCATTTGTTTGGCCTGATTCTTGATAAAAGATTAGCATGCGTTCAGCATTTGGCCGTTGGGGGAAAGGGCGGATCATTTCAGGAAATTAATGATTGCCACTTACATCCCTGCTTTGCGTATTATCGTATGTGGGAATGGCTCTTGCATATTAACGCACATGTCCACATTTGTCTTTGTTTGATTAGTCCAATGAAAACAACACAAAAACTAACCATTCAAAAAGGGAAGCCTCTCAATTTGTTAACTCCTATGCCATTTGTATTAAGATTTGTTTTACTTCAATGCATTTGTGTTGCGATGGGTTGCATTGCTCGAACTGCAGTCTTTTTCCCAAAATACTGCATTGCGGTAATGCAAAATTTATTGAATTTGTATGAACTGGATTTGCAGTGAGTTGCTTTGAAAGTGATTGATACATCAGCAATGCAGCGCATATGAATATAGACATTTAGTTATATTTTTGAGTCATCTGTTTGTAGATTAGTTATGTCATCTGCTTGCAGATTAGTTGACATCTGCTTGCACAATGCAGATTATTTGAGTCATCTGCTTGCAGATTAGTTGAGTCCCCTGCTTGCAGATTAGTTATCTGTTTGTGATTAGTTGTCATTATTTGACAGGGATTACTTTTGTAGTATGGGTATCTGGTAAAAATGTTAATCCTGCATTTTTTGTTTGGACAGATAAAATAAAAACATGCAAGAGACTGCATATTTTCCATACCTAAGAGAGGTAGGGAATTTTGAAGTATATTTTCCTTTTGGATTTAGCTTTTTTAGCCATAGAGTAACAGAAAAAATCACAAAAGTGAGCACAAAAGGCTTTGTAAAGACTACAAGACATAGTCCTGTTTATTTTGGTTAAATAATAGGTGGGAATTAATGCACTTTTGTAACGTGAAGTTTTGGTGACAAAATGTTGCAGCTGCCATTGATTTCAGACTTCAAAGTGGATGACCCCCCCAATTATGACTTAAGTTACACAGATCGAAATGTTTAAAAGCATATGACTGTAACGTTCCAAAATGATTTTTGTAATATGTGATACGACAAAGGGTCACAATGAACAAACAGAGTTAATTCGAAGTCTGGTAGGAGGAGGAGAGAGGTGTGAAAAAGTAGGCTGCCTACTCGGTAGATTACCCTGTAATCTTTTAATTCTGTAGATTACCAAATAAATCCTCACACAGCAGTATTGCTAGTGTGAGGTGTATCCGACCACCCCCATTAGCGGGGACAAAACCGGATTTAAAACTTTGGTTTAACTAACTAGATGAGAACCAGAATAGCACCATCTCTGCCTCCAGATCAGTTGCTTTATATGACCCATGACCAGTCATGATGCAAAGAACAACTGCAGATAAGCTGCTCAATGGATTCATCCTTGCCAAGTATCATGCTGTTTTCTCTGATTCTATTTCAGGGGAGTTTGTTGCCCAGTTCAAGTACACGGTGCTTCTAATGCCCAATGGGCCTTTAAGGATCACAAAGGGACCATTTGATCCAGCTATGTACAAGACAGAACTCTCTGTGGAAGACAAAGATTTGAAGGTAAGCCCTTGAAAAATGGTTGTTGCCCTCTCAGGGAAATTTCTACTTTAATCATACATTGAAAAAAGAAGCAGACAAAATACTGCAATTTGTTTGTCTCCTTTTGCCAGTGATTCTTCAAAACCAGCCAAAATCTCTCAAATAGGGTGCTTCTGAGCTGTTAGCTGAGCTGGAGGCATACCAATGCATTGATCTATCTATTCATAAATTTTAATGCTTCTTGTTGTACATGCCTTGAAAGCCCTTGATTAGAGATTAATGCAAAAATCAACTCTGGAAAATATTGGACCAGAGAACACTTTTAAACCCCATATTCCCCTGTTAAAGAATTGCTACATAGTTAATGTACTGAAGTCCAGGAATGGCGTGCAATAAAATGCAAAAGGCTTCATATAGCTATGCATCAATAATCAACTAAAATTACTCATTCATTTGTTCACTTTTCTAGGCTCTTCTACAATCATCTACCAGTAAGAAAGCGGCCAAAAAGAAGAAAAAGAAGGTAAGAAATTCTGCTTGGCCTCTTTGTCCTGATGCAGGGGCAGCTTCTCAAGTCATTAATGGGACATTCAGAGATTTTGTTCTTTCGAAGAGCACCTTCCAATTTTTTTCACAAAGCCAGATTTTTGCATGTGCACATAGCCTACACTGCCGTTTTCTTACTCGCGTGGTAGCTATACGGCAGCTACACCGTGTCTACCGCGGCAGCTACTACACAGTACACGCTGGGCTAGTTGCGGTACAGTAGCTGCAAGATAAGGTTTCTAAAGTACACAATTATTAGGAATACAATGATGTGTCTACTCTACAGTACCTACCCTAATTGCTACCCTGTAGTTACCTACTAGGTGGAGAGAAGGTGGACATTGTGTAGACAGTACCGGAATAGACATGCAGTTACTACGTAGCTACCTCACAGTTACCACAACGCCATTTTGATAGTGGTTGAAATGAGGGCGCTATACACTTGGTCTTTGTTTAGCATGTTTTTATCATTTTTAAGGAAATTTGTTAAAAAATTTGAATCGGGCATCATAAAAAAAAACCCATACACCCTCACGTTTGATTAAAAATGCAAATATATTCCAAAAATAGCTTTAAAAAAATGGCCATGGGAAACACTGCGCGTGCTGAGAGCCGGTGTAACCACACAGCTACTCCGTGACTGTGCAAAGAACCGCTGTGTGTACACTTTCCGTCTATGCGGCAAAAATACACGGAATCCTGGCCGGCAAGTGTACGTCTAGTGGGTAGGTAATCCTTGTCTACTTGGTGGTAGCTGCGTCGTAACTACCATGAAGAAATTGGCCATGTACCTCTAAATAAACAAATACCCCAAACAAATAAGGCAACAATTTTTGTCCCCGCCGAACGAAGTTCGGGAGGGGACTATAAAATGGGCTCCGTCCGTATGTCCGTCCGTATGTCCGTGATAAAAATGTTAACCCTGGAACATTTGGGCATATCTTTTTTTCTGGATGAGCTAGAGTAGTCAACTTTGGTATATTGGTATATTGTAGGAGGGGATACCCCCCTACTCACCATGTAATTCATTCCTCCAGGGTCCTCCCCTGGGTCTGTCAGGGGGTAGGGGAAAAAAGTCAAGGGAAAAAGGTCAATATTGCACAAAAAATGTCAACATTGTGTACAATTTATCTGGAGTTTCGTAAGGGCTACGATGATGTAACTTGGTGGAAAGAAGCAGGTTGATGAGTTCTCAACCTGATTAGATTTTGGGTGTAAAATATGCTAATTAAGTATCTAATTTGCATAATTTATGAAATTTTCCCCGCAAGGCTTGTGTAAACTTTTCTGGAGTTCTGTAAGGAGTATGATGTAACTTGGTGGAAGGAAGCGGGCTGAGGAGATTAGATTTTGGGCATTTTTTTTTAGTTCTGGTTGTTAATCGTGGGTCATTCTTTTGGGTTGCCAGCCTGTTAACATTTCTTGCAAAATGTGAAAATACGTAAAATTTCAATGTTTCGCCGCTTTCCAGACCCCGTATGGGTCCTAAATTTAAAATGTGGTTACATGATTTTTTCAAAAATAGTGTGCCAAATTGGAGTAAATTATCATATTTTTACTAATTTATGAATTTTCAGGGATTTTTTTTCAGGATGAAGTTTAAGATTTCTTGATTCATTTTTCTTTTAGTAACATTTCTTTTTCAAGTTATTTTTGGCAAGCTAGTGATGGCCAAATAAGGGTGGAAATCTGGTGCGTTTTTAGTTTGTCACTTAGTGATTCGCGATATGTCCTGGGACATAGTTTACGCATCGCGTAAATACGAGTTCGCTTGTTTGTTATGAATCTAGAAATGGATTGTTGTTTCAAATGTCTGGATCTGGACAATTAACAGAGTGGCATAAGGAACTGATATACAACATATATTCAAAATTTCAAATATGTGATAGAGTCAATTTGAATTTTCAGCCTAGGATTATTTTTATGGTCCTCTATAGAACTAAATGTAAAACACAGAGGTTATGATCACACACAAATCTCTGAATGTCCCGTTAAGTGGCCCAACCCTTATTAACAACCTATTATTTTTCGGTTTCAATAGGAAAGGTCATTGCCAACAAGCCTTAAATCCAAATTTCATTTGAATCTGACACACCATTGTGAGCCATAATTGCGTGTAAAGCCCACGGAGTACTCTAGCGACTAATTCTGTCAAACTAAACCCCATATTTTAGCTTGTATCACAAAATAGTTTGCAGATGAGAAAAATAATCAGTTGTCTACCATACCAAAATCATCAAAAGTTTGATCTGTGCGGCAGGCTGCGTGAGGATTGGATAGTGGCCCCTGGTTAATAGTAGACTTGTGCTATAAATATGTCAACATCAATTACAACACAAAAGAGACACGCTGTCTGTTGTTTTTTTGTTTTTTTAACTGATATTATTTTGTATTATTGTAAGGAAAGCCTTTTTTCGCTGATCCGATATTGTTTAACATATGTGCAATATCGGCCCGATACGAATCCGATAACCCGTTATCGGTTCCCTTTCTGCATTTGATTAATCTATAATATGTGGATGCATACAAGGAAAGAATCAAACATACTTAAATTTGTTTACAACATGGCAAACATTGTTCATAATATTCCCCTATCTTTGTTTACACAGGCAGCCAACATGGCGGCAGAGGCAGCAGAGGCAGCAACACCACCCAACCTGGTCCGCCGCTGCTGACAAATAACGTCACAAAAACCAACAACCCAATTGCCTTAGGGGGACAGCAGAGGTGCAAATTTTGCACCTGCCTCTTGTGTTCTTTATTTTATTGGATTACCATAACAAACATGCAAAGATATGTTGCACTGATTAGTTGCTCGTGTAGTATTATTTTTAGAAAAATCTGAGCTGTATTGGGCTTGGCTACTAGCGGTTATAAACTGTTATGCGTGTTACCATGTCGGGTGTTACTTAGCCCTTATTAAAGCAAAAAGGGTTTTCTTCTTTTTGATTATTGATCGGCATACTTTCCTTTTACAGCTCACGTTAGACCTCTTGTAATGACCCTCGCATGGGGAAAAGTACATAGCTGTTGAGATAGCGGCCTTATCAGTATTCATGTTTACCTCATATGTAACAGGTATGCGATGTGTCAATACCTTTCATGTGATCCATGTCAGTATAACAAGCGTTTATACAAGGCTACCGTGACAAACCCCGAAAGTGGTAAAAATCATGCAATTTAGGCCGAATTTGATATTTACTGATTGAATTTTTGTTAGTAATAGTTAAGCAATGGTACGGTAAACATGAAGGGGCTTCATTCATAGGATTTGGGGTTATGGACATTGTTTTTGCCCAAAATCCTATGAATGAACCTCAATTTAGACATATAATGTCAATGGGTTTTCTGTAGTAATCCAGACCTGTTAAAAAAGTTATGTTTACAAACATTTAATTTTTTGTTTTCTTTTGTGTCATAACAATTCAGTTTAATACTAAATTGTGGCAATGACGCAGAAGAAATTTCTCAAGCACTGACTTCCGTAAATAAGATGCGACATGAGACCAAATGCATCATTAACTCAAGTTCTAAAAAATGGCTTTTGCAATGGCCATAATTACCATCTTGCACTGACTAAAAATTCAGAGGAGTAGTTTTCCTATACTGCTATTTTTGTGAGGCTCATTTTTTTCTTCAAATTTCTGCAAATGGCATGACTTGTGAAAATAATTATGTATTAGATTATATTATCTAAATATCATTAAAGAAAAATAAACAACTCCATTAGGCGTGGGGGGGCAAACGAGGTGAAAAATCACAATTTTTGTATGGCTTCTCCAGTACTTCTATTTGCCATGGGTTTGCTGTTAAGTAATAATTTGGTAAAGTGAACTTTTCCCTGCAAGTGACATCTCAACAGTTAACTCGAGTACACTGGTCCCCTTTGTTAAACTAAATTTTCAGTGGAGGCTCACACATCTTGTCAAGTCTTTTGTCAATGGAACTTGAAACATTGTCGGGTGCAACGTTGATAACCCGGAAACCTTTTAATGTAGACTGACTTGTGGTAATAGAAATATGACAACAGCTTTTGTATTCTCATTGCATGAAACAGTAAATTTTCACTGACGGTATATATTCCTCTCACCTGTGCTTACTACCGGTGTCCCCCCCCAAGGAACTATTCCAGGCCGGTGTCCCCCAAGGAACTATTCGCATGCCCACTGCGACTCATTGTAACAGTAATATGACAACTGTTTTATTCTTATTGCTCACATACCTTTTTAAATTTTAACACAAGATCGGCTAATGCACACAGCAATCATACATTCACCTGATCTGTTTTCCAGGCGAGGTTTATGGAAGGAGTAGCGGACAACATGGTTAATCGGTTAAATGTAGCTATATATGAGATGACCCTTTTATTAAGTTAGGTTGACACTCGCCTATGTGTCATAGTGGACATTTTACGAATATACATCAGATTTTTCGCATTCAGATATTTTTGCAATTTTTATAATTTTGGAAAATATGCAGACTTTACTTTGAGACATCAATTATAGTGCAAACTGTTTTTATTTTCACCATTTTTATGCCCAATTGTGAAATTGCAAAAATATAACCTTTGCGAAAATTACCATGTATGCAGTAATAATGGAGAAAAATACCAAAAGGTTAGGCGTCATATTTCAATTTGAAAAAAAGTACCACAAGGCTATGTGTTTATCTTGGCAAGTTCTAGCAAATTGAAGATGGGCATTTTTAGGCTATGAGGAGTCTTCCAAAATGAATAAAGCATTGTGGAAAATGCTAATTGTTGTGTTAAAATGCCATTTCAAAATGTTTGGAATTGCCCCATTTTTAGTTTGCTAAAATTTTCACTATTTTTTAGTTCAAACCTACTGGTAATATAGGAAGTGTTTACAAATCGGAGCTTGCTTTTAAAAATAAAGTCATATACCCTAGTGGTTTTTGAAACAAGGTATATTACAGTTAAGGTAACTTTATATTGAGAAGTGGCTTAAATTTTTGGTTATGATTGTAAAAGGCCTACCTCATGATATTAAAAACACCCAATTTTTGTAATGCTTTTGGTTTAATCAAACATTTTAATATTGATGATGGAGGATGAATTTCATATCAAAAACCCTTGCAGACCGAGCACATTAGAAGTGCATTTATTTGTACAGTCTATAATGTTGACTTTCTCAAAAATGTTTGGTCCTCTTAGTTGCTTGTAGCTGCCACAGATGGCCAAATTTGACTAAATTATGTTCAGAAATGTAAATTCCCTTGCCTCTTTATTTCAAATAATGTGAAATTATCATTTAGTAATAAAGCATATCAATAAATCAATCATGTTGTTGATATTTTTAATTTTAATGAATAATTTTGTAATTGCAAAAATTGAAGGTATGGTGGAAACACATTGGTGATAAAAGTATTAAAAAGGAATCAGCATTTCAGGTGGTCCTGTGCAATCGGAATACAATTGGAATATTATCGGAATAAAATCGGAATACAAAATGTGCCAAAAGGTATTTACCATCGAGAGTGGTCAATTCAAGAGTTATAAACAAACCATTGAGAGACAAAAAGAAAGTGAACTCATGTGGAATGATGGTACAGGTTTCAATCAGGATCAATAAATTTATCATGTTGTTGATATTTTAATTTTAATGAATTACTTTGTAATAAGCCCTTCTCGAGTTCAGACATCGTATGCGTAGTCGGGTTGGGTGGTCAAGTGGAATTGGCTTCCGGTTCAGGATGAGTATCGGAAAGTGCATTGAGCCAGGTCACAGCAGACGAATCTGTAGCGAATAGCTCGAATATGAGCAAAGATGTAACTGTAAATCAAACTAGCATTTCTATAATTCCCAGTACAAGTGGTTCTTCACCATCACAGTGACATAGCAGCTGTGCATTTGCAGACAATTATCTACCCATGAAGGGGGCGCCATTCAAGTTATACAGGGATCATCACACACTGGAAGTGGGTTATTCTCTGCCAGCCAAAAGAAGTCGGACATGCGCAGTAAGAATTGCAAAAGGGCTTATTGCAAAAATTAAAGGTATGGTGGAAACAAATTGGTATTCCCAAAGAGCAATAAAAAAGTAACATTTCAGGTGGTCCTGTGCACTCTAAATACAATTAGAATACAGAATAATGATGTGCCAAAAGGTTCATCTTCAAGAGTGACCAAGTAGCCTTCAAGCTCCAATCCAAGAGTACTAAGTAATAAACAAAAAACATTGAGACAAAAGAAAGTGAACTCATCTGGAGTGATGGTACAGCCCCTGATCAAGAGTCTGAGCAGAGGGTGTATTGAGTCAATCCCACAATGGAACAGTTATGAAATTACACCTCAATAATGTCATGTGATCCAAAAAAATCCTTTTCTAAACACACCCTGACTTCTACACTCATTTTAGCCCACAAATCATTTGTACTTGTGGAATTTTAGCATGATCATGAAATATGTTGTTAAACTTCTAGTGTGCTGACATGTTTAGTACAGTACAGTGTACGTACATTGTAATGCATTATGGGATTGATTAAAAACACCCTCTGAAGTCTGAGTAAGGATGGTCAAGCCCAAGTGTTGGCACTAATACCATTTTGAAGCAACCGAAAATCATCAGAAATGAAGAAAGACATCTCAAATAAAAGACCAAGTCATGTATAGGTAAATGTTATCCTCTGTATTTTTGATCAGTGAGCTTTTGTCTGGAGGTATCAGTTCGCTTGCCTTTGAAACCCATTATTAGAGAATAACCGATCAGTATTTTTGAAATCGGGCCGATTATGACCTTATCGGTATCGGCAAATTTCTCATTTTTTACCGATTTTCTATACCGATTAATATCAAAGAGGTCCAAACTTGAATTAAAATTGTTCCAAACTGATGGTCAAACAGTGACGATAAATCGAAACAAACAATTTATTATTTTATGTACACAGGAGTGTGTATGTTGTTCCTAACTTACTATTTTGCCGTTTTAGTGGTTTACCTAAATCAATCTGCTACTTTCTAGCAGCTTCTGGCTGTCGAAAACGGCGATGATAACAAAAAAAAAAATACACGGACAAAATGGGAATCGGAATGAATTTTAAAATCTGTAATCGGTATAACAGATATTAGGGTGATCGGTTAGACACTACCCATTGCCTTGCCTAGGATGTCTCTGTCCAACGTCGGACATATCCCTCATGACTCTTCCAAATTGTTCCCATTATTATTATGCAAAAAGAAATTTGGACAACTTCTTTGCTGGTTAATACAATTCATATTAATTTAAAATTTATAATAAAAATCCTTGTTCCCATTGTTTGGGCTCCCAATCCCACATGCCTGAAGTATAAATTTTGATATCGGACAAAAGGCCTATTTTTTCAATCGTAAATTGAAATTTCTGTCTTTAAATCAATTTCTTTCCCAAGATAGAGACAGAAAAAAAGTGTTAATTTTTTAAACAATAACAGAGTGAATAGGCATTGCAATATGCATAATTTCTACCATCAAAACCACAAGTTTTCCGTGATATTAGGTGGCAAGTGTATGCAAGTGCCTGGCCCTTGTATCAAGTAGAGAACAAGATACACAAATTTGAAGCTCTATGCTATTCTATGAAATAGTAGCTCCAACCAAATAAAAATGTTCTTCATGGTTCTTTGGGAAAGACTACTATTATCATAATTATATTAAATAATATCAACATCCATACAAGCCTTCATAAAAGGTTACATATTTTTCCCCTTCAACCCTGAGCACTTTTGAACCTTTAATTTCTTTTTTTAAGATTCTTTGATGTTCCAAAATAGACTAAGGGGCGTGGACCAAAAACCAACTGTATAACAAATTCTGTTGTCCCCATCGAGGGGCTAAGGGAAAACCAAGTGTAAATTCAAAATTATTACAATCACGTAACTGTCTGTTCCCGCACATAAAACTGGCACATTTTCTTAAAAATAAAATAAAATGTCACCTCAATTCTTTTCCCCAATATCAGAGACCAATGGATATGTATAGACTTCAGCAAACCATGAGCTAAAGATATTACAATGGGCCCGGTATGTGGGGCCATTGTTATAGCCAGGTGTTACCACCGCCACGATTCGGGTTGAGTGACAAATACCCGTCCTCTTTCACAATAACTAACCAGTGTACATTATAATATAGGTCGTTGACACTAAATTTTCTTCTGAAAACGCGGTAAATTGAATAGAAATGAAGTTAAGCAATAAGTTACGGATTTTGGTTCTGCACAAAGTTGTTAGGTCAAAGCTTGCCCAACAACATTCTCTCATGTTTGTTCATGTTTCTTTTCGAATAAATGATGAAAAACATGGCCAAAGTTAATTGAACACGCACTATAGAAGCTCAATATTTATTTGTGAATGAGGTTAAGTATTTTGTCCTGAAAAAGTACTCAGTCTAAATTGGAGAGCGGTAACAGCTGAAATCTATTCAGCTGCACGACAATATAACAATGGTCCTGCACTCCCAGATGAAAGGGAATCTGAAGTGTTTTTCTACACCGCATACCGGGCCGGTGATTGAATATCTTTAACTCCATTGTTTGCTGTAGTCTATGTGCATCCACTAGTCACTGATATTGGGGAATTGAAATTGAAGTGACATTTTATTCTTTTTCAAGAAAATGTGCCAGTTTTATTTGTGGGAACAGACGATTATATGATTTTAATTATTTATTATGAATTTACACTTGGTTTTCCCCCTAGCCCCCCGATGGAGACAACAAAACAACAGCATAGAAGGACATGTCCCACAGCCTAAAAGTCATTTGGGTTCAGCTTAACATTGAAGATCCTTTTAGACATGGAATCTATGATCTCATTTATCAAACAGTCGATTACCCCTCCACATACAATCACACTATTTATGTCAGCGTGCGTAGCACAGCTGACATATTGTGCTCCTAGGCGTTCTTTACACAGTCGAACTCGACTGTGTTTTTCTTCTGTTCGGTTTCTTTCTTCTTTATATCATGCGGTGCAGCCGCATGATATACTGCCTTCTCTCGATTTCTTTCTTCTTTGTTTGTACCTCGCTCCGACCTCGCTTAAAATGCTACTAGTGCCAGACACGTGGTCAGATTGTAACGAGAATTGGCCACAAGAACCCCTGACCCAAGGTTCCTATAGTGTGTTCACAGTTTGACCATTGGGGTCACGTTGGGTCAAGAGCGGTTCATTGTCGCGGCTAACACCCTTTTCCCTACTTTCCCACGTTTGCACGTGCTATCAATGCCATTCGTTCACAATGATTGGCCAGATGCCTGGACATATGGCTTGTTCACAATTTTGAATCCAAAGTCATTTTAGGGGCAAAAAAGGGGCAGTCGAGTATCTCTAACCCTCTTAATATTCAAAATTGCACTACTAGTGTTGCACCGTTGGCCTGATCTGAACCAGACTTCGTCATAATAACCCCTGACCCAAGTGCCATACATGGTGTTCACAGATTGGGGGTCCAAAGGTAACACAGGGTCATACAGGTCAGTAGCTCTTACCATCCTTTTTGCGGTTCTGCCACCAACCAATTGCTATAATCACTAGACCTGGTCAGACGAACCGCGGACCCAAGGCAAATTTAGTGGCAGCAGATTTTGAATACATAGTCAATTCAGGGGCCAAAAAAAAACCCCCAGGGGCAATCTCTCGAACCCTCAATTTAACATGCAGCTTCCGGTCCCAATCTCGCTACCGGCGCGCCCGGCCCTATTCGTTTCAAGCAAGGCCCAGTAACAACTCCCTTAGTACTGGTACCAACCCCCAGTTACCAAATCGCCCCACTTATACAAACCAGCCAAGGTAGTACCAACTAGCCCAACATATTGTATCAACTGGCCCAAGGTTCATACCTAATGTGTCGAAGCACGGCTAGGTCTTTGTTAATTAGATTTTTTTTCTTTTTTTACATCGCCGTTGCGGAAGCACGGAGATCTTGTATTCGTGCGATTTCTTCCTCAATTCTTGTTTCCCACCCACTTCCGGTAACTGTCAAAATGATATCGTGCCAAACGGTTTATTCGATTGCCACGAAAAATTGGTCAGAGAAGAACCACTGACACCCAGTGTCTATAGGCTGTACACAGATTGGGGTCAAAAGGTCACTAGGGCGATTAAGGGGCATTCGTCGGAACTATATAAAAGCCTTCTTCGCCAGAATTAAGTGCTAGGAACCGGATGTGGTCAGAAGAATCACTGACCCAGACCTTATGGGGTGTAAACAGATTGGGTCAAAGGTCATGTGCATCCGATTAAAGGGGCATTCGTCGGATCTGAAAATTCCTTCTTGTACCACAAACAATGGCTAGAAAAACCGCTGACCCAAGCCTTCTTATGAGGTGTACACAGAATTTTGATCGAAGGTCATTAAGGGGACACTTCCGGTCATGAATTAAAAATTCAGATTGCGATATGCAAAGTAGCATGGTCAAGTGACTCAGGCATATGAAGCAGCTTGAGACCCTTCACCAATGTTGTGTCAATATGGGGTCACAGGTCATTAAAGCGGACTTCGGTCTTAAGTGAAAAATTTTCAAAAATTCACATCTGCCATTTGCAAGGTACCATGGTCGCGTGACTATGATATGAAGTAGCTTGAGACCGTTCACCAAAGGTGTGCTCACTATGGGGGTCAAAGGTCATTAAAGGGGAATTCCGGGTTATGTAAAAATATCTTCAAATACTTCATATCTTGTTATATGCAAGGTACCTTCTGGTCACGCGACTAATGTATATGGAAGCAGCTTGAGACCCACCTGCCCCAAATGTGGTGCTCAAAATGGGTCAAGGGTCATTAAAGGGGAACTTCCGGTCTTAATGTAAAAAAATCTTTAAATATTCCATATCTGTTTATATTGCAAAGTAGCATGGTTACGTGACCCATGCATAGAAGCAGCTGAGACCCTCCCAATGTGGTGCTCAATATGGGTAAAAGGGTCATTAAAGGGGAACTTTCCGGTCTCAATGTGAAAAATCTTGCAAAAATTCATATCTGCAATTTGCAAGGTACCATGGTAACGTGACTCATGAATATGAAAGAGTGAGACCCTTCACCAAAGGGTGTGCTCAATATGGGGGTAAAGGTCATAAAGGGGAACTTCCGGTCTTCATGTAAAAGTCTTCAAATATCATATCTGCTTTATGAAAGGTACCATGGTCACGTAACTCATGATATGAAGCAGCTTGAGACCCTTCACACAAATGGGGGTTCAATATGGGGGTCAAAGGTCATTTAAGGGAACTTCCGGTCTTAATGTGAAAAATCTTCAAAAAAATCATATCTGCCATTTGAATCGGTACATGGGCACGTTACTTCATGCATATGAAGTAGCTGGAGATCCTTCACCAAAAGGTGTGCTCAATATGGGGGGTCAAAGGTATTGAAGGGAAACTCCGGTCGTAATGTGAAAAAATATTTAAAAATAATATTTGCTATATGCAACTTTGTATGATCACGTGACCAATGCATATGAAGCAGCTACAGACCCTAAACAAAATTTGTGCTCAGCATGTGGTCAAAGGTCCTAGTATCCCCCCGGCTAGGTTCGTGCTCTTGGAGCACAATTTGCCTCTAGTTCTTTCTTTCTTTGTACCTTGGCTTCAAAAATGCTCTAGAACCAAATACTTTGTCCGATTGCAGTCAAATTTGGACTGAAGAACCACTGACCAAGGCGACTATGGGGTGTGTACACAGATTTGGGTCAAAGGTCACGTGTGCCGATTAAAGGGGCATCGTCGGAACTTTATAAAATCCTTCTGCCACAGAATAGACGCTATGACCACCAGATGTTGTCAGAAGAACCATTACCCCAGGGCCTAGGAGTTGCTAATATGGTTAGGGTCAAAGGTCACGTTTGGGCCGATTTTTAAAGGGGCATTCGTCGGCACTCTATAAATTCCTTCTAGTACCACAAATAAACGCACCATGACCACATGTCAGAAGAACCACTGACCAAGGCCCTATGGGGTGTTCACAGTTTGGGGTCAAAGGTCATGTGTGCCGATTTATTAAAGGGGCATGTCGGTCGGAACTCTAAAAATCCTTCTGCACACAAAAAAGAGCTATGGGCCACCAGATGTTGTCAGAAGAAACCCAATGACTCAGGTCCTTTTGGGGGTTGTACAAAGATTCGGTCAAGGGTTCACATGGGGCCGATAAAGGAGATTCGTCGGGAACATTTAAAATTCCTTCTGACCACAGAATAATAAACGCTATGACCACCAGACGTCAGAAGAACCACTGACCCAAGGCACCTTGAAGTGTTATACAGATAGATTGGGGGTCAAAGGTCACGTGGGCCGATTTAAAAGGGGCATTCGGTCAGGAACTTTATAAAACCCTTCATCTGCCACAGAATAAACGCTATGACACAGATATTGTCAGAAGAAACTCTGACAAAAGACGAATATGGGGTGTACACAGATGGGGTCAAAGATAACGTGGGTCCGATTAAAAGGGGCATTCGTCGGAACTCTAAAAAATCCTTCTTGCCACAGAATAAACGCGATGACAACCAGGATGTTGTCAGAAGAACCACTGAACCAAGGTCCTTATGGGGTGTACATAGATTGGGGGTTCAAAAGTCACGTGGGGCGATTTTAAAGGGGCATGCGCCAGAATTGTCTAAAAATCCTTTTCTGCATAAAAAAGTGTTAAGGGCCACCAGCAGATTGAGTCAGAAGAAAGAACCACCGACCTAAGACCCTTGTGGGTTGTACACAGTTTGGCTTCAAAGGTCACGGAGTCGATTAAAGGGGCTTCTTTGAAATCATTAAAATCCTTAAATCTATAAATTCTTGTAATCACTAGACTTGGTCAGAAGAAACACTACCCTAAGTGAGCCCGTAGGTGCCGTACATAGCTTGGGGTCAAAGGTCGGCAGTGGTCAGCAAATTGACACCGCATGATATACTCGTGCTTCTAAAGCACAACTCGATGCCTAGTTCTTCGTTCTTTCTTTCTGTCAACAGCTAATATTCTCAGACATGGAACATCCCATATAACCAAAACTGGTCACAAGGAAAAGTACATGCACATAAAACTTTGACATGACCCGAGTGGTGTCAAAGGTCACGATCGGGTCACAGGGGTCAAACGTTAACATGCCAAAAAATCTAGAATTAGCTTAAATCTCAAACTAATACTGTCATTTGTGGGACTTGTCAACACACAAACAGTCAATTATGACCTCATCACTTGACCATGGTTTAGGGGTCAAAGGTCAAAATACTTCACATTAGTGTACACTTCAACTCATAATTCTCCTACAGATAAGCAACTTGATCGTGTGCGATCATGCATATGAATAGCTTGAGCCCTTTATAAAAGTTATGGGTCAAGGGTCAATATATGGGGTCATCTGGTCACAGAGGTCAAACATATTTCCGTTTGGTAAAATTTAAAATAAGGTCAAATTAGAAAATCTGTTTTAGCCCATCTTATAGACTTGATGAGCTGTCATAAAAGTCCAATCATGTCTCATCACCTGACCCAGGGTTTAGGGGTCAAAGGTCAAAATACTTCAAAATATGTTACACTTCAAATCACTACTCCTTCTACAGATTAAGTAACTGTCGTGTGAGTCAGGCATATGAATTAGCTTGAGCTCCGTGACAACGTGATGGGCAAGAGGTCAAATTATGGGTCATCTGGGGTCACAGAGGTCAAACATATTTACTGTGTGTAAAATTTAAAATAAGGTCATATTAGAAAATCTGTTTAGCCCATCTATAACTTGATGAGCGGTCAATTAAAGTCAATCATGATCATCACTTGACCCATGGTTGAGGGGTCAAAGGTCAAAATACTTCAAATATGTTTACAATTCAAATCACTAATCCTTATACGATTACATAATTGATCATGTGGACCAGTATGTGGTGTAGTGGGCATCCCTACAAAAGTTACCCTTAATGAAATTTGATCAAAGGTCATTTGGGTTCAAAGGAGTCCAAGACCTGATTTCACTAAAAAGGATACTTCTACAAGTTCCGGGTTGAGTACTCTCGACTGTGTTCAGATATGTAGACAGATCTAGTTCTTCTGTCTTTCCAAAAGCCCCTTAAATATGCTTTCTTATAACCAACGCTTGAGGGGGCCAGATTTCAACAAACTGTTCTGAAGAACCACTGGACCAGCGTTTCATATTGGGTACACAGAGTTGGACAAAGTAATGTGTGCGGATATTTTAAAGGGGCCATTCTTTGAAAATCTATAATCCTCCTCTGGCCATAAATCAATTGCTATGGTCACAATTTTCACTGTGAGAAGAATCATTAACCAAGGCCCCATATAGGGTTGTACACCGATTGAGTGGAAGAAAGTGTAGGCCGATTAAAGGGGCATTCTTTGAAATCTATAAATTCCATTTTCTGCATCAATTATTGCTATGATCACCCAACAAGTTGGTCTGAAGAACACTGACCCAAGATCCATAAGGTTGTAAACACCTGTGGGGTCAAAGGTCATGTAGGCTGATTAAAGGGGGCATTCTTCTCAAAACTATAAATTGCTGCTTGGTCTAAAATTAAATGTATGATAACTTAATTCGAAGAACCTTGCCTCAAGGACATATAGAGTATACAAAGGATTGCGGGTGAAAAGACAATGTTGCTGATTAAAGGGGTATTTCTTGAAAATTCAGAAATTCCCTTCAGTCTCAAAATCTATTGCTATGGTCACCAATGTTGGTCAGAAACACCATAACCACTGACACAAGTCCTATATGGGGTGTACCTAGCTTATGACAAATTAAACTCATACAATGATTAAAGGGGCATTTCTTTGAAAATTCTATAATTAATCCTTCTGCCTTACTCAAAAACTTAAACCCCCCGCCGTCAAACTAACAGGTTTCACTCGGTGTGGTCAAAAGTATAGAAAAACATGTCATTGGACGTTAGTGCTTCTTCAGAAGCACATTTAGCCCTAGGTAACATTTTACCCCTGTGTTGTGGGGGGTTCTAGTACTGTACAGCACCATGAACTGACGTAACATACTCAAGTAAGAGTAACGTTTGAACTGAGCCCTCTGTAGATGAGATTACATTGCATAACAGGTGAAAGCTTGGCCACTCTGTCAATGTGATTCACTTGGATGTTATTGATAATATCCTATGTAGTGTCGTAGAAGGGGAGGGTTAACCTTTTCTGGGTTAATCAGGTGTAGTTTAGTAGTTGACAGGAAACATGTGGAAACAGTGTTCTAGCCACCTCTGGAAAAAGAAAAAAAGATAGTTCACTCGGCTGTTGAGGATTGATAAGGTTATGGTCAAAAAAAGGAAACAAATTGACAAGTCAAGGCTGCTGTTTTACAATTTTAGGTGTCATATGTCAATTAGATTTGGCAGAAAGTATTTGCAATTTGTTGCCCTATGGATTTTGCATAAGTTTGTAGGAAGAAGGAATGATGACTGATAAAAATTTAAGATGTCAGTGTTCCAAGGCATTGCTTGGAAGGCTCTAGTATGAACCTGAATGTAGGGGTAAAAAAGGTGAAGGTAAAAGGGGACGGACCTGTGTATACCGGAGTGCCCATTCTTTTGACAGTGAGTGGGTCAGGACTCCATATGATGTTGCTGTAGGGGGAGTGCTACACCACCTCAACAGGGAGTTTGTTACCTTCCCACCATAATATGTGGTACCCATTGGGGCCATTCTCGGGAATCACATACATGACCGAACTTCATTTGCTGCCCCCCCCCATGTTAAACAAAATTATCGAAGTGGAAACATATTTTTGTTAAGGTTTGGAAACACCTAACCAAAACTGTTCCAATTTACACTAGATGTTGTGTCCATGGGGTGGGGGGTAAATGGGAAATGAAGTTCGGTCATGTGTGTGGACTTGCCCGAGGAAGGCACATATACCACACCAGACAAGAGCGGGAGTAATTAATGTCGGTAAAAGTGCCTACTCGGGGGCGTAACTCATTGCCACAAACAGGGCTTGATTCATCACAAACTTTGGCATTAGGCCATGATGCCCCCAAAGCAAAAAAGAGAGTGCTCGACCAAGGTGGTGCACCCCTGGGAAGTACATAATTCCGAAATAATTTTCATAAAATTATAGAAATCAGTTTACCGTGCTGTTTCTCACGTCTAGGAGTGCACATTCCAGATTTTTCATGACTTCATAAAGTAGGACAGCACAAGCATGGGTCGCATGCAATAACCCACAAGATCTGGAAATCCTCGCTGGATCGAAGGACTTAAATCAGATTCTTCACAGCCTGCGTGGAAAGCATTCTGTGGTATGGCTCAGAAAACTGGACAATCAGGCAAGAAAATGGAAGATCGCATAAACGGGTGCTACACTCAACTTTACGAAGAGTGCTCGACATCAGTTGGAAGGATCATATCCCAACACCCAAGTATACGGTGATATCCCTCCAATTCTTCAACAATTCAGGCAACGCCGTATGTTTTGCTGGTCACTGCCTCGCACCCCGACCAACACATCTCCAACTGGATGTTCTTGGGCTCCTCAGGGGATGGAAAATCAAGCAGAGGCAGAAGTCCCTTCAGTATACAAGTGCACCATCAGAGCGATTCTCAATCTAGATCGCAAGAGAATCCGTATATCATTGCATGAAGGGATATATCGGGTTCGAACATGTAGCCAGTGCTTCTTCCATTACGTCCACGGACGACCGATGATGATGGATGATGTGCACATTCTCGAAAAAAATGAATTAATGTCATCTCAATTATTGCCGGAATATCAGTGACTACGGGATGTACACCATGATTCATTGAACTCCAGCAAATAATGGGGATTTGGTAGGTAGAAGACCCAAAAACTTCACAGCTTACTTTTTCATCTGGACTGCAGAGCCATTGTATTATTCATGCACCTGAAAAGATTGCAGGGTTATACCATAACCCCGATTAATATTAAGCGATTTTTCATGACGTGGAATGAAATTAAATGTCCTCTTTCACAAATAAAAGGTCAAGAGGTTATAAGTGTTGTTCAATTTTCTTTGTGACCTTATTTCTCCTTTATTTGAAAGGGAAACAAAGGTGAACAAAAGCTCATGAGCAGTGGCGTAACAGGCGGGGGGGGGGGGGGGGCAGGTTGCCCCCCCCCTGACGACTTTGGCGGGCCAAACATTTTTGCAAAAATCATGCCTAAAATCTAGCCGGTTTTGAGGCCCTATGACCGGGAGAAAAAATTGGCCTTTTGACCCCCCACCCCCCCCCCCACCCCACCCCCGAGAGGGAAAATTCACAAGACTGGGAAATTTGCCCCCTCAGAGCGGGTAGGCCCGTTACGCCACTGCCGTGAGAAAAAAAATTTGTTTTCAAAACTGTGACCTAACATCTTTGTGCAGAACCAAACCCATACTTGCCGCGTACCCAATTGCTCTGCAATTTTATTGCTTTCATATCAGAAATATAAAATCCTTCACAACTATATGAAATGCAGTGAACCTTTTGCTGAACAACTTTTAATGAATAGAAAAGAGGTCCTATACCTATGGATTAAGTTATGGGTGTTGGTTCTGCACCACTTACTTGTTTAGGGTGTACCTTTGTAAACGCTATGAGATCTGCCCGCTAGCCTACGTGTGGGTCAAGGCGGATGCAATAAGTGACCTGTTAAAGATCTTTTAAAAAAGTTACATTGGCATAATCATAACAACCTAATAAATGAACTGATCCTAATTTTGGACGTGAATTTTTTTTCTCCGGTAATTTTTTCTGGCTTTAACCATGAGATGATGTGGATGTTTGCACTGAGTAAATGTCCTTTGTATGTCTACTACAGGCAGTTGGGAATATACAAGTTTAATAATTTGCTGTATTTTTTTTGATAATTTATTCAATTCATGCTAAAGTGCAAAAACTTTGCTGTATTTACTTCCATTACATGCCCCGGGACGATCGCATTATTTCCAAAATGGGGACATTATTAGAACGTTACCTCACCTTATAAACATGTTTTGAGGTGATCTGTCCTTGATGTCCCGATGTGGGAATAAGTAATTAATTCATCTCTTGCTGGCCTACAATATTGTCGCTTTCTGTCACACCGTTGTTTTTTTTGTTAGTTTCCCGCTCTGTTCTCCAATTCTGGTTCCCAATGTCTTTATGGACATATGATTGGTAGGGGTGTGTATTAGAGTAGGGGCTTGTAATGGAGGAAATATGCATGTATCATGTAAATGGAAATTAAGAATGTTAAAGGTGCAACCGAGAGATTTCAAGTCATCCATATTTTCGTGATATGCATTGATTTCGTAATCGATTAGATGTGCATAGATCCCGAACCTTTTATTTCGATTTCAGAAATCCTTAAAATGAAAACAAAAGGTGATTTGTATATCTTATGTTTCAAATAGAAAACCTCCTGAATTTCGTAATTTGGCTCCTATACGAAATGAAATTTCACATTTTTTGTACCAAGAAACAGTTCTCAGCTTAATCCTTACATTGGGATATTTTTTTATAGAAAGCATTAATCAGTGACAAAATCAGTAATTTTCACATTTTTTCGGACACCTGTACTTTTGAAATCTCTCGTTGCACCTGTTAAGCCAATGTTGCCTCTGATAAACTTTTGGTGTTTGTATTTTAAACTGCCCCACCTACCTTTTTTGGGGGGGGCACATTCTTATCTTTCCTCGACTTAATCCCGACTCGACTTTAAAAGGGGTAGCAGAGGTGCCATGAACACAGTGAAAAACTGCATGTGATGAATGCATGTACTCTGATCCTAACAGAAGTAACACTATCTTAATGGGAATACATTCTTTCACACTCCCACCAACAGTGACGGGAGTCCCAGAAAGAAGCGCCTCACATTTTGAACTGGTTTTGTGTGTGCATATTTGAATGCTTCCATATGCCACTTTATGTATAAGATGATTTAGTATTTTCTGTTGTGCACGACAGAAATTTAAAGCATGGTTCCTTAGGTCCGAATACGATAGAAGGCGAGTTCATGTGTACTTTTTTACCCAATAAACCTTTGAATTATTCACGGTAGGTGTTCTACAACTAACAAATGCAAATGAGAGGAAATTTGTATCCTCAATAAGTCCGTACCTTTAAAGTGCGTGTAAGGATAACCTTGGGACCCCATTGGTTTACCCGAATTAGTATCGATTTTAATATCAGATAAATGCTGTAATGTTTTCTTGTCGTCCTGAATGAAATTGAGCTCATATCCCATTTATTCCAAGATACAAAAAAAGACTGTTTAATGGTTAAGTCCATCAATTATTAGCAAAGTATTGAATGGGCTTTGCAATGTTGCATTATGCTTCTACCATCAAACTTGCAAGTTTGTTTCCGCGGTACTTGATGGGGTTGTATGTGCAAGTGCCAGACTCTCATAACTAGTAGAGAACACAAAAATTAATTGGAAACAAGCACCTTTAGAGGGGCACACAAAGGATTTTCTGAGGATAGGATACAAATTCTCCAGATTGCACTTGGACTAATGGGTGTAGAACCACTGGTTCTACCAGGAAACGTATCCGAGGTTTATTGGACAAACAAGTTGCCTGTTCTAATGGGCGTATATAAAGAAGATACCAAATTTTTCAAGATTCATCTGGGGCATCCAAGGTAATCACTACAATTGGGTGACATGGTCATGAAACCTGGGGGAGGGGAAACCTTGGCGAATACTAACTTCTTTGCCAATATTTGTTGGGCCTTCAATGTGAAAAGATGTGGGATTGTTATTGTAAATTATTTTATTTTTTGCTTTTTTTAAGTTTTTTATTTTTTTCTTTTTGGAATTTTGGTTTGGGGAAAATAAATAGACTATCAGGTATTGTAGTGACATTTCTTTGGCTACAGGTTTCATGCTTAAATTCAAGTTTTGGGTTCATTGCTTGCACAGACCTGCTGGGAAGTGGATCTATCTTGTTGAGTGCAACAGGGTCATAAGTGCAATAGCTGCCATTTGTCAGAAATTCCCATCAAAACATACTATATATGTACCAAGTTGGTCAGTGGCTCTTGGAAGGGTTTTTCAGGCTACACAGTCACCTGAACTATTTTCAATAGCTGAAATGACTCAAGAAAATCATAAGCCACTAACTAAAGATAATTGAGTCTCCTTGATACATGGCAGTATTGCCCTTACGACCTGTGGGATTCACACAACTGACAGCAGATGCATATGTTCATACCCTGTTCAGTGTAAGGTGGACATGACCCCATTCTTTTGTCACTTATTATTCTATGCATTTTGTCAGAAGAGAGCCCAAGTTGTGCCAATACACTATAGCTAATATGTAGATTTACACTCTGCTTGTATTATGATCTTGGCTTATCTAGTGTCTCATGTCGTTTACTTCAGGGTTCATCTTATAGTGAAAACATTATAGTTTGTCAGCTTGGATGCAAGTAGTCATTTGATGTTACTTTCTTATGAAATTAGTTCTGCATTTTCCACTTTATCAATTTGTTAAGGTGCAATGAGAGATTTATATAGATTAAGACACTTAAGGACATACAGTGATTTGCTAATCAGCAATCGAAAAAAAATCATCCCAAAAATCAGATTTTTGCCATGTATGTAGAAGTACAGAGTATATCTAACATACCCTGCAAATGATAGACAGAAGCACTAATAAGGACAAATCAGAGAGTTGTCAATTAACTGTCCGAACGGACACTTACTACAACACGTAATTGAATGGTAATGTAATTTGGAACCACTGCCCTTTTCTTCCCGTTTCTGTTCAAATTCTACGCTGAAAAAGGTACTAATGAGGGATTACACAGAGTATCTCACTTGCAGCTATTCCTGCCAATTTTCAAATATTTTTCAAATCACTGATAGTGTCTTTAATAGATTCCCTACCCTATTTGGCAACAAGAAATAATTAAAATGAAAGCAAATGTGATTTTTTGTATAGCTGGGGTTCTCAATTGTATTAGCTGAAGGCCAGAGAATGCCAAACATGTTGAAAAGTGCCCTACTTGAGGGCCAAAATACGCCTGAATTCTTATGTTTCCCTTTATATTTTAGAGCAAGTCGAGGGCCCAAAAATCAATGTTTGGCCGGGAAGGATTGGGCTGAAGCCTATGAGAACCCTGGATCTGCTTATAATTAAATAGAAAACAGGCTGAATTCCTATTTGCTCCTAGAACCAAAGGAAACGGTTTCTTCTCAGTTAATCCTTTCAGATGGGGATATTTTTTTATAGAAAGCTTTACACCAGTGCAATATAAATTTTTCAGGGGATTTGTGTTATATGTAAAATCTCTCTTGCACCTTTAAAACCTAGGCTGTTACTGGAATTCTGAGAGGTATTCTAACTTTAGACCCTGGGTTAAACCAGTTTTAGTCTACTGGAGTGGACCTTTTTTCCTTTCAAAATACTATGACCGTTACATGTAAATGGGTGAGAAAATACCTCATGGATCATGGGCCGAAACGGTCCATCCATGAGGAATTTCTCACCAGTACAGCATCATTTTGGAGTATGTTGAAAGGAAAAGTCCGCTCATGCGGACTAACCCTTGTCTAAGTTAGAAGAATCCCTTGCGAATACCAGCCTAAGAGTTCGTACTTCCTATAGTCAAAGGGCAAGTGAATTTACAGCTTCTGTATATTTGGGAGTTAAAATGAATGCTAATCTCACAATTTTGTCTAAAATGGGAGGAGAGCAGTTATGGAGTAAAAGGTGGCAGACCCTGATCTCATCCCCCGACTTAACTGCATCAAAATGGTGATTTTTTTGTGTTTTTGATATTAGGAGTTTTTCATATTTTTTCTCATTACTGGCGTGAAGTAGAGAAAATGCTCTTTGTTAACTTATAGCCTATCTGGACTAGCAAAACTAAGTAAAGAATTATGAAGACCTATTCCTAAATCCAATTGCTGCAACTCTGGTAAAAATAAGCGTGTTTCTTTTTGAAAATCCTGTATTTAACTAGCCGGTAAAACTCTTACTGGGGAAGACAAGGAAAAGGTTGGATAACGGTCAGTTTCTTTTGGGCCGCTGGTTTGTACCAGTAAATACTACCTAGCTACTGGAGGGTCGAACAACCTCCCACATAAAACTTTGGCCCGGCAAAAGGTCTTCCCTGATGAAAGCATTGTGGGTTGACATTTTCAAACAAAACTATTGTGGGACCTGCGATAGTATAGGATTTTGTAGATTTTGACATTTTACAGTAAAAATTCCCAGGCAAATGATAGGTTAGATGGGTTAATGTTCGTGAACGTGAGAGAAGGGTTCGAAGGTCATGGGTTGTACAAGCGGCAAGAGGCAATGTACGTAAGATCGGAGGCATCACACTGATCATGGCCCTCATCTCTCTAGTCTACGCGTCACACGTAGTCCTATCGTCCGATCGTAATCACGTGGGGGTTATTATCATTTCCGTGTCCTTGCCTTCATGCCACTTTTGCGCAAGGAGTGTGTGTCTATTGGCGTTACCGGTAATGCCGCTTTTTCCTTCCTCCGAAATGAAAATTTTGCCGGGTTGATTTTCATAATAGTGGGGAGGTCAGTTTCTATTGAGCACAATTTAATCCCTTATCCATCTCTTTGCGGTCAATGGTCCCAATAAAACACGCGCTATAGGACCTTTGTCCCCCATTCACAAACCTGTTAGATCCATGATGTTGAAACAGCAGGCATTATGTTAGGGTTAACATTTACACATGCATTCAGTGAACTGCATGTAATAGTGTAATAATTGTCCACAAAAGCTCATGGGAGTATCTGTTGGTCGCTGCAAGCAGAACGGACATTACTTGTGTGTGGTCAGTCCATGTCTGGCAAAAACATTAGCCTAGGCCCCCTTCTTTGTACCCATTGCTACAATCACCTCATACTCGGTATGCGGTAACAAGCACTGGCCCAAACCGCATATGGAGTGTACACATATTGACCTCATGACCCCATAGAGGACATACAGTGGCGAGTCAATAAAAACCCTACCTTCAGGAAAGAATTTTTTCTTCAAAGGTTAAACGTTGTTTATTTTTGTTTCAATGTTTGCTTTGGTGTTAACAGAGATAAACGGCTATCAGAAGATTTTATGTTTTGGTGTCTTTCGGACTTTGGGTTCAGAAAAAAAAACTTGTAATTTTGGGAGAGACCTAAAAATTCTAGTTTGGCCGATTTTAGCCATCCAATGCGGAGAGAATGACACTGACTTATACCATAACCATTATAGCAGAGGACAATTCACATATGCAATTTCAGCTGGTATCGATTTATTATCGACAAAAACATATCAGTTTGAAATAAAATGGTCTATTGTTGTAAACATAATTATAAGTAAAATATTCTTTAAAAAATTTAATTACCATTGTTCAATCATAAAGAGTCAGTTATTGAAAATCACTCCATATCAATTGTCTCAGTTCAGTGAACCTAATGAACACCTGCTCAGATTTTTGTTTTACATCTCTAAGGTAATATTTGCACCAAATACAGTTGTACTAGCGTCCATAATTGCAAGAAGAACTAACGCTGAATGTTTCTGTAAATTAAATCGGAATTAAAACTAAAATTCAATATCGCACTGCGTTTTTTTCAAGCGGAATAAAAAACTTTCTATGGTTTCCTGTTGACTCCCAGTTTTGTGTAGGTTAAACACACATGAAATATGGTGAACCAAAGTAAAACTGTGGTCTTTACACAGTATCTTGAAATTATTATTTGGGACATTCAACATTTTTTTATGCGCATTTTCTTTTGTAATCTCTGCGATATTATGTTTAGAATCCTTCATTACTCTCCCACGTTCTATCGTTTAACAATACTGTTGTCTTAATGGTTTGACTCGAATCACTGCTGAAGACCGTGTTACTCTATTGTAACGATGCATCTGTTGGCTCAAAATCGGCCAAACAGGTTTTAAGTCTTCAGCAAAATAGGGAACACTCTTCCCTCAAAGTCCAAATGACACCAAAAAACGTTTTCTGAAAACACCTGTTACCTTCTTTGGAACCATAGCAAACTGTGAGCAAAACTAATAACTATTTTTAATTATTTTTTATTCTGAATGTAGGGTTTTTTTGACTCACCTCACCCCCTGTAAGAACCATTTTTCATAACTGTCTCGCTTTCTTCCATGGGAAACAAATTGGCTGCTTGAAGTATGGTTTTTCCAACAATATACCCCAAAAAAACGACAGTAGAGCATATTGGTCTACGGATACATTCATTTTTAATTCTATTCTAACGCACTTTGGAATTTTCCTCCTTCAAGCAATGTAATGGGTGACCTTATCAGACAAAACACCACGAGTGACTATGTTCACGGACAATTTCCAATATTTATGCATCATGTCAAAAGCAATCTTAGAAATAAAATCAATATTGGAGTATTGTGTTGTATGTGCCCAAAACATCATCCCTCTTACAAGCTCGTACTAAAGTGTTCAGACGGGCCAGTTCTTCGGGAATCCCACAAATAAGCCAAACTTTAATTGCTTTCCAAATTTGGAGTGTTTTAAACATGAAAACATTCCAACTAAAAAACTGTCAATTACATTTGAATATGTTCCATCAGGAATATTTGGACCCCTCGCTATCATACAACATGCCTAAGAATTAATGAATTCCTGGACTCTAATACTACATTAATTTCCATGATTGTCAACATTAAAATTACATACAAGTGAGTAGAAAAAAAACTGACCCATTGTGTCCGCCTGGTCAAAATGTTTAAATAGATGATAATCTAACTATTGGTATCCTGTCAAAAGCTTATTTCATTATCTTTAATTTGCTGCAAGATCATTCCAAATTGGGTTAAGTATAGGCTGAGCTACATCTTTCAGAATCAGAATCGCAGTGAATAAATAGCCTGATTTTCGTTTCTGGACACAGATTTTCCTCACTTGACGCCGTTCATTTCACTGTGAAATCCGTGACAGAGCAGAAACCCGACTACGTGATTGAAACGACTGTAGCTCGTCATAACCTAGACCGATTTGAATGACCTTTGCAGTAATTAAAATAATGAACCCTCTTTTCACGTGATCCAAATATGTTAATTAATATTACTTAAAAATTCAAAATGCGGACATACAATCCGGGTAAGTTTTTTTTGACTCCCTGTTTAACGTGGAATTAATAGCCTACGCCTTTTGCGGGGCTAAAAATAATATTGCAATGAAGTTGAGGAAAAAATAATCCCCTCTAAGATAAATCGTTTTAGAGAAACCTGGACAACCATCAATGACATTGTGTAAAATTCACTTTAGAGATAATTGGCGGATTTAGTCTAGCAACCTGTTTTTTTAAGTTTACCTAATTTTAAAATGGCAATGACAACATCCATACACAATTCTTGAAGAATATGGCACCCGAAGCCGTGCGATGGTTCCAACTCTTCCTTTCTAATTGCATGGGAATAAAGAAACAACTATTCCCTCCCTCCAGATGGAAGAATTCAAAGGTCATTGCAATCCTGAAGCCCAAGAAACCAGCAATGACCCAAGAGTTACAGACCCCTCTCGCTACTATCTCACAGCTATAAGCTGCTTGAGAGCGCCTGATACTCGGCATGTATCATGATACGGTCGAGGGCAAAAAAAAAAAAACTTTTTTACCCAGGAACGCCCGCCCCCAAGCCTGGATTGTTCGAAAGGTCAATCCCAACAACGGATTCAGATAGAATACTAGTTAAGATGACATCGAGACAGCCTGCCAGAAGAAGAAGAAGTTTGGAGCAGCCTTCATAGACCCCTAACGGCTGTGTATGATACATTCTGGCACCGCGGTCTTACCTCAAAGCTACTAAAATCTTCCCTGATGTCAAACTTGTCAAGTTCATTATGCTGTCTCTCCAAGAGCGATCTTCGTCCTGGAGACATCAAACTGGCCAACGCGTAAGAAAGCGCAATCTTCGGGATGGTGTCCCACAAGGTTCTGTCCTTGGTCACCCCCTCTCTTAACCTCTACGTCTCAAGATACTGCCAAGATATTGTTCGCTAGTAACTCTCCTACTCAGACGATACGGCACTTGGAATAGCTGCTGATTCCTTTGAGGTCCCCTAGAAACAGTTTTGCAGAAAGACCAATCACGTAAGCCAATTCTTCCACCATGGCACTTGAAACTCGCCAAATTAGGCCAAGACCGTCAGCTCTGTTTTTCCACCTTGCAAATCAGATGCGCAAAAATAGAACTAAACATCACCCTAGATGGAGAAAAACTGTGACATTACCCACCACCGAATACCTTGGCGTCACAAATGGACCGCATCCTTACTTTCAATCAACAACCAAGGGCAGATAGTCGCTGCCAAACGCAGTCTCGTGTCAACCTCCTCAAGGCTTGCAGGAACGGGAATGGGGTGCATCTCTTTTGACACCTTAACATACATCAACTGTTTGCCTTGGCATTCTCCGCACCGGGCTGAGATACGCTGCAACCAGTATGGGTCCACAGCGTACATCACTACAAGATTGATGTCGTTCTGATGATGCAATGAGAACTTGTTAGTGGTTGCCTTGTTTGGCGACGCCTGTATAATACCTTTCCAATTCTGTTGGCATCACTCCTGCAAACCTTAGGAACCTTCAGACGATCAAACTCGCCAGAAGTGTGATGAACCTGGTAGCCTAATCCCCCCAACAACACCCTTTGAGGATCAGAGACTTCCACGGAATCACTTTTGCTACCCAATCCATACACTGCAGTCCACAATGGTATCCCTACGAGCATCCTGTATCCATGACGATGGTATACAATGGTCATCCTCCACTTTGAACCTAAGGCGGTTGGTGGAGAGCCCATCTGTGGCAACCCCAAAGGCTGTGACCTTTGATAGGAAGCATGGGTCAACCTCAACATACACTTCATAACTTGCTTGGTCGTACAAAGAACTTCCCTTCCTTCACAAGATTGGAGTAGAACCTTCACCAAACTGCGATTTGTGGAGATCCACAAACAATTAGCACATCATAGCTGACTTGAGGCTACAAAGTCACCAAGAGGATTCCCAGGCCTGATCAACCTGAATGATGAACCTATCAGCTGGCTAAAGAGAACGGATCTTCGACTGTGATTTTGGACTTTCAAACGACCGAACGAGAACTGCTCTTCTACTTTTAAGTATCAATTGAAAGTAAGTGTCTTGAATACTCACCCAAATACTTGTGGAAGTTAGAGATCAAAACCTCATATACTTTTGAGATATTGAATTTTTTAAAAAAAGTGGAAAAAAATTAAATATCGCAGCCTTGAGAAAACAATAAATCTTAAGAAAGACCATAGGAATTTCATTTGCTAAGTTACATTTTCCGACCATACCTTTGAAACTGAAACTCTGATTGACGTCAAACAAAAGCAACAGAAAGGTAATTATTTGCCTCAACTTTCCTTTGGTCAATATTTATTTTACCCTAACAAACTTAAAACTACACACTGGAGAACGGCCTTTTAAGGTTCTGCATAGAAAGCTCCCCTTAATCACCACAAAAGTGAATTTGACCATTTTATGCATCTTATCTTAAAAAATGGCTTTGGCAGGATAATTTATCAATCATTCGGTCAAAGTGTTGGAACACTTTTATTGGCCTACTCTGCAAAATTCCTCCCCCCCCCCCTCTCCCCCTGGACAAAGTTGAATCCTGAAATTTTGTTCTTATCCTTGCCACCCTACCAGAACCAACATTGATTGGGTGGTTGAATAGGGCGGGGTGCATGGAATAGAGAATGCTCCAGCCTCCCAACCCAACGCCAAGTTTTGACATGAATTCCTATCATCTCTCTAGAGAAATATGGCCATAATCGGGCAAAAAGAGCATCCCTGTTCCAACACACATTTCAACCGAGATTATAGTTCTTTGTGCTCTCCCCTGCACATATCAAAGGGTCAAAATAACTGGCGTTAAATGGGGAATCCATATCAGAAATGCCAGTTGTATTTGATAATTAGCCTTTTTAATTATATAACTTGATTTAGTCCATCATAGATAAAAATGTTAATAAGAATTGTCAAGTAATCCCACATCAATATTTTTTTTGTTTATAAACAATAATTTGACAGTCAAAATAATATGGTTTTGCAACTATTGACTTGTTATTTGGCCCAATTTGATTCATTTCTGGGGAAAATCCTTTTCCGACAACGTTAAAAAACCACATTTACATTCAGTTTGTGACCATAAGAGCAAGAGTTCAAAATGTACCCCCTATGAACTTCTACATATAACAATTAATTTTTATTTTTTGGCCTTAACAGATAATTTGTGTTTCCTGTAGAATTTTTTAAGGGGATGTGTATATGGAACTCTTTCCCTACATACAGCTGAGGTGTAGACAAAGTCCTAGTATACAAATCGGTATACAATGTGATTGTCTGCCTGTATGATGTATAGTAGCGTTGACCGAATTAATGGCAATACCTTATTGGCTACTTGGGACTACTATATGAACTGTCTTCCACAATCTGTTCAGATCAATGTTTATAGAAACACAACAAGAACATCAGGGGTATTTAAGTTATCAACCATGTTGCTTTTTTCAAAACCGGTCTGAGTATAAGGTATTATTTCTGTAAGGAAGATTTACATATATAAACAAACACATCCCCAATTTTTTTTCCTTAATTATGGCTTCAAAATGTCTTCCTGCCAGGCTCCCCTTTAAATTAGGATGAGCTTATCCTCTTGCAATGTTAGGGCCTGAGTATCCTCAAATTTTAATTTTGTAGTCATCTCCTACATAGTCACAGCCAGCATATATACGTTCATTGCACTTAAAAGTTCATTGCTCAGGTCAATGTTACATAACAATTTAGAAACACACTACACTAAGACAAAATTAAAGGTTCATTCTGTACTCGGTCTCATAATTCTTGGACATTTTTAAATGTAACACCCCTTCCATGCCCGCCAAAACGGTACACCACTGGGTTGCACTTAGGACTCAGTACACGTAATGATCAACGCGCTTGCATTATGTCCCAGAAATATGTGCCCAAGTAAAGCATAACGATAGTTTTGACATCCGAGGGTGTAAATTGAGTCCATCCCACATCAATACGATAATGTGATCCCACAAAAAATCCTATGCTTAACATAAAACGAGTGCATCAATGATGTAGTAATCCATCTATGGGGATGGTTAGGGAATGTGTTATTTTGTGGGGTCATAGGGTCATGTAGGGTCATTGCAGGTCATTGACATATAGCCCGTGGGTCTTGGCCAGTGGTTATCTTGAGCAAGTTTGGGGGCTATACACTTAACTTGGAAAAAAATGTTTAATATTTTGGGGGTCAAAGTCAAGTAGGGTCATTGGAGTTCAAAAGTGCATATGGTCCATAATAGGGTCATTCTGTAACATATCCATAAGAGTTCTGATCGGCTGTTTCTCTTAATAGTAATTTTACCTCGGGCGATCCCGGATTTGGCTCTCACCTGTTGTTTTGCGATTTCCCCTGGCTAGGAATGACCCTCGGGTTTTGCGGTTCCTTTGACCTTTAATGACCCCTGATGACCTGTCGCCATGACCTTTATAAATTTTCAATCATCAACAATCGACCTCCCCCACCAACCAAGTTTCAACCTGAATACAAAACCAAGTGTACCCCATTGGAGCTCCTGTGACTTTGAATGACCCCTGATGACCTTTTGATCCACTAACCATCAGACTCGGTCTTCGTAAGGTCAAGGGGCACCCACTTGGCACCAGTTTGCGGTAAGGTGCAATCCTCGGTCGCAGAGAACATATGTATTCAGAAAGACAAGCACAGTGACAGACAGACCACCGGTATAATATTAGATGTTCAAGGTTTGAAGCGTGGGTCCAAATGTCTTAGGTCATTAGAGTGTCAAACTTACTAGCCTATATGAGTCCTCCAAGTTCCTTTGAGCATTGTTTGGTGGTCCACTTTACTTTTGCAAAATTTTACTATCTAGTGTGGAGCCCGCCGCTTGCGCGGTGGGTCTTTTCTAGCTAGTATTAGCCGCTTGTAGATGAGTAGCTGGAATGTTTTCAGAACAGAACCAAGGTACTGTTTTCAACCTAATTAGCACCCAGGGTGCTTCATATCCCTACGGGTATGGGAAAAGCCAAGCCAAGTTACCCAATAATGACTGCCCTCATGACTTTCTGACCCCCAAATATGACCCCCGTTCGAATTGTTACCACTAAAATTGGTGAGCTCGTGCAAAGAGCCTACCGACCAATCAAAATCCTAGCCCAGCCGTTCAAAGCCTGTCCAGTTTACCTCAACCGATAACGACCGCCCTGATGAGCCTTTGGCTGCCCGGCAAATTGACCCCGTCGAAACAGACCACAAAACTCTGGTACTTCGAAACTCGGACACAATACCAAAACTCAATCCATACGTTCAACACGCTCCACTGAGCCCAGAACGACCCCTGATACCTTTGACCGCCAGAAATGACCGCTCTGCGAAAACATGAAAACGGCAGTAAGGCGAGAATCTCTACCACCATACAACCTCGATTATCCCTAGCAAAGGCGAGCACGTGTAATTTTACCCGAAAACGACCGCCGGATACCTGGCATCTCAACGAGTGAATTGGAGCAGAATGATCTTTACTCGGAGATTTTAAATCAGTGATTTTAAAAAAAAGACACTTTCGCGAATTCCGCCGCAGAGAAACATGATAGGGTGCTAAGAATGCGATCTGAAAAGCTTCCACATTTAAGGAACGTTCGGAGGGTGGGATGGGACTTCTCCATTTTGTTTTTGGTGGTCAGACGGGCCACGCGTTCAGGAGCGGCTGTTCCCCGCCCCCGTTTTTCCTTCCCCTCGCCCAGTTTCCGCTTTTCTATTGGGGTGCAGTTGGGTGGCCCTGTTCCCTTCGCGAGCGGGGTCCTGTCCGGCCCCGTTCCGTCTTTCAGTTTGCCTCGGATTGAGTGGTGCATGCCTGACGTCGCTTACTACATCCGGGTCAGTACGTGGGGTCGTGTCGCCCTTCATCTCCGTGTGTGTCCCCACCGCCTCTGCGTTTCCGGCTTTCTTGCAGAGGACAATGGTGATCGTTGCTTCCCAGGTGCTAAAGGGGGTTGGTTCATCCGCTTTAGTCACTGTCATAGGCACTAAGTACAGTATTGAATTTAAACAAAGAAATTATTGAAATGAAAAGTGCTCGTATAAATCCCACCTTTAAAGGCCCTAACTGACAACGGGGCGGATAATCTGGCCCTCTTCCCCCCATATTCCCCTAGCTGGCCCCCATTCTCTCTCTCTCGGTTGAATATTTCCCCCTCCCTCTTTCCCTGCTCCCCCCCCTGTTCCCTTTAGTCGTTTTACCGCCATCTGACAGACCTCGTTTATGACTTGTCAGTGAACAAAGTCCACAACAGGCACTAAAATAATTAAACCTAACACTTTGCACAATAGCAATGATGGAGCAATCTCCAAAAGGCAAACAGTAAATCACAACGAGGTTCATTATCTTGTAGGCATATCAATTTGCACCACTGGAGTTAATTTTGTTAACAATTTACGAACAGCATAGCCTATAGCAGTTAAATGGTTCACTATAAAAAATATTGCTGTGCCTGGTCCATCCGAAAGTCCGTGATTAAAAACTCTGTCAGACAACCAAAACTAGTATAATCTTTTCGCCTAAGAATGTGTTCCTTATTTCTACTTGTTATACGTTTAATTTATTTTACTCCAACATAACCGCCCAGTTCCCTTTTTCCTCATTCGCCCCGGCTTGCCTATCCTCTTTTCCGTCCCCCATATCTTACCTCCGCGGGTCTTCCCATGTGTTTCCCGTACATAAGCTCCATGTATTGGGCCTGTTGAAGTCGTTTCCCCTCTGCCCCCAATTTAGTGAAAGATTATGCGGATCCGCTGCCCTTCCTCTTCCATTCTTTCTCTGTCGCTTTTCCGGGGGACCCCGCCTCTCTTTCCCCCCCCGCCCCTCCCCCGCCCGTATTTTCTTTTTTTCTTTGCCGTGCTTCTATATTGTTCGGTCTGCACCGTGCTATTGATTTCCTAGAGTCACATAGGGGCCATTTAGAGGTTCAAAGTGCCCATGGGGTCACCATAGGTCATTCTGCGCTATGTGTGACCATTCATCTTCCTTTCCCCGTTTTTGCCCTTTCTTTTTTCTGCAATTATTCGATTCCCTGTGTTTCCTTCCATGTCGCCTTGCCCCCCCGGGGGTCCCCCGGCCCTCTCGGGTCATTACGCGGCGCCCTCCTATATATACTCAATATGAACCTTGGGTCATGGTTCTTTTGAACTACGTGTGACGGTAATCGGCAAATGTCACTACACAGTTTACAATTCACACTCCATGTTACCGACGGCATGCTTACAATGGATGCTGTAATGCAGCAAGCTTGATAACAATCGTATCTGCATCTCTTTACCGCAATACATTGACGCTTGGTTGCACACGTATAAGGATATCAGAGGGGGTCATGACATCGGTAGCAGAAGCAATTTGGTCGGGTTTACAAACGTGTTTTTTAAAACAAAGTCTCTAATTAATTTTCGTATGTTTCAGGCAACTTTGAGGGAATATTGACAAATTCCGCTGACTCTTGTTGAAAACAACTTTTAGGATATTCCTAGTCAAAATGTTTAATGAATTTCTGGCGGATGTGTTCCAAAGATTTCCACTTAGTATTGATAGGCTTACCCGCCACTTAATATTTCAACATTTTCGAACTTTTCAAAACGAAGCGGCTATAAAAGGTTAAGGTTAATGTTAGGCCATCATGTAGTGGAGCACCGTCGACACAAATCGCTAAAACCCGTCAAAAAGCAAGCGTGTTTGTCGTCCACTCGCCATAGAATATAAGTATCCCATGTAAGGGTTATTAAATATTCCGAAGTATGCCCCACCGCTGTCGCAAGTGACTACCCCTTTTGTTTATCATATTTATAGATCGGAATATTTTATATCTAGAAAACCTAATAATTAAGTTTCCTGTCATCAACTTTCAATGTACACACACACATTAAAATTCAGAACTGGTTTTCAGTTCAATGGAGCCTTAAAACGTTCAACTAGTGTTACAAAAACAATCGTTTTAGAGACAGCCACGTTGGGCCTGGTATGACCCATTGTCGCAGCAATGTCCATTGTATCGAAACAGCCCACAGACTTAATAATGACAACCAGATAAGGATTCTCAGCGTCCACCACAATTGTTTTCTCAAAGACCTCCAAAATATAAATATACATAAAACTAAAAACTACAAAAAAAAACTTTGCCGTCGAAACCACAATCAACAAACCCAACTTTCACCCATCCTATACCATAAACAACTATGCATAGTCAGTAAAAAAAATAAATTCCATAATGGAAAAAAGGTCTTGCCTTCTGCAAGAACGATACCACGATACCAAATTTGCTAAGGTACGGAGCTAATATTTTTGAAGTTTTGGCTGTCAGTAAGTAGGCCAATTATACTTTTTGCTGAGACGTGTTGCAACTAACCCAGAATTTATTAACAGAACTCAAGTCTGATCTCAATTAAAACACTTCTTTTGGTCATCTCTATATAGTCGGAGTCGGGGCCGCCCTCATCCAGGGAAATTTGTTTTACACTAAATCTACTCAAGAAGTCAAATGAACTCGCACTTGTGTTTTGACCTCAGTCCGTGGTAAGCCCTTGGTAGATATGGTACCACGATACCAGTTCCTTCGCCCAGAACACCACTAAAACCGGTTAATGGTGCACACATAAATAAACCAATAGCATTCAGTAAGAAAGACGACAATCACGGCCATCAAATGCCTGTCCAAAACTTGACAAAAAAGATACAAAAATTACCCAAAAACTGACTTCACCGTCACTAAAATTCCAAAAAATCAAACCTACGGCGAAGGGCCCCTTAGCTCCAGAACCTTTGCTGAATTTTCGGGAAAACGGACATAAAACGTCCGACTAGTTTCGCAAATACGAGCCGACATATAAAAACACGTCCGCTCTCGATAGCATAAGCCCTCAATTCATGAATTGATGGATTAAAAACCCCGACATTTATGGTTCATTCAGCCCCAAGAAATTTTGAGAATGATCATAAATTGTTTTGTGGTCCTTAAATCTTCTTGAACACTTTTTATCCTAAGTACTGACCTGTGTTTAGTACAGTACAAAATAGGCAAATTACAATGCATTATGGGATTGGTTCAAAACACCCTAAGGTTTGACATTTCTGTGTCAAACACAGATGATTACATACAAATAGCTTCAGAAGCCTCACATGCATGGTTTATGTATTATACACTATGGTGGTTTGGGTGCTCTGTCAGGGGGATAACAGTGGCATAGCTGCTGGGGAGAAAGGAGGGCACGTGCCCTGGCACCATCTTAGAAGGTGCCAAATCAACTAATTTAGTGCACCAAGATCAATTTTGCTCTCCCTCCCTTAAGTGGGAGCAATATAGTAATTTCAATAACTGTTTTAAGACTGAATTTCAACTTAAAGTGGCATTTTGTGATCCACAACCTTGCCCCCCCCCCCCCCCGACTTGCCTGAAAATAGTTGAGATTTTTATATCATCTGAACCATTAGCCTTAGTAATCCAAATGTATCTAATCTTATGTGCAAATTCAGTCGTATCTGTAAGAAATTCCCAATTTTGTATTTTCTGTCCATAAATGGACAGAAATTACAACACAGTGGCCTATATGGGACCGTGGGAAACAACCAATTACTCACAACACAAAACCGCAAGATTGGGATCAACTCAAATTTTGTGAATTTAGCTTTTCTCAAGGATATCTAGTGAACCACAGATAAAACAGGAGGTGCTGGAATCACAAAATGCCCCTTTAATTCAACTTAATTATAACCAAATTATTGGTATTTCTTCATATTTTTGTGCAAAACTGTTTCAAAGAATGGGAGGGCAGCATTCTGTGTGCTTTCTGCCAAGCACCAAACCCCTAGCTACGCCACTTGTTGATGCCAATACATCACAGGGGGAAATGAACTAGAGAGTTTTGATTTCATTAAACAAAACCAATAACCTTGCAAGAGGTGAAATTGCATTCTTATGTAACACCCTCTTTTATTCTAATGCCAGTTCAATGCTCTACCTGCAAATAAGAAACCATGCAAAATGCAAATACCTTTACTGTTAGCATGTCAGCCACATCAAGGGTTTACTGCAAGAAGGCTCCCATCTGCAATAGCTGCCATTTGTCAGTTGTGTTCTTATTAAGCGTTAATACATGCCAAATCTAACATCTGACAGCTATTGCAGATGGGGCCTTTTTGCTCCAAACCCTTGACATCTTGTGTGTATTTGATGCCAGAAGCTAAAACAAATGTGTCAAAGACATCAATTTACAGTAAATTTTTCAAGATTTTTTTTCCAAAAAAAAATAATTTAAGTTTGTCAATTGGTTAAGTCACGGGTTAAAAAAAATATGAATACATTTTTGTTTTGATCCCAAACTTAACATTCACCAAGAAAAGGTTGGACTTCAAAGTATTTTGTCAATTGTCAGAAATTGATATATATTTTCCATCTACCATACTCTAAATTTTGGTATCTCCATCTGTAATTTGCCTAACAAATTTATGAAAAATAAACGATAGCCTCCTCTGAAAGAAGCTCCAAAATAACCAACCTTGCTGCACTTGCATTTCTACTGCTAAGAATAGATTCACACTAGTCAAGATTGTCAAAGACAATTTCTGAAGCATTTCAAGAGGCAAAACAGCCAATCATATTCATCATTTTTGCAGTAGCTGTTCAGATCTAGCAACTGTTATAATAAAGTGAGATCCTCTGTCAAACATGCAGTTCATGACTATAACATTACTGCAGAGGTACATGATATTACACAACCAGTTTCTCATCTTTGGGAAGATGAAATGAAGGGATCCACATGTTCCCCAAAATGTACATAAAATCGGGTCATCCCCCTTTAATGCTCTGTGATGTCTGTTTCTAGTGCTTTATTAGAAAGTGTCTGATGAATCGATCAACAGATGCTAGAGACAAAAACGGACAACTGCTTGCATTTTCATTCATCTTGGACTGACTCAGCAGTGATTCTGTTGCAAATGAACGATTAGAAGACAGTGGTTTGTAGCCAAGGGTTCTCAATTATTTGCTTGTGGTTGTTTCTATGTGTATTTTAAAGGTGCAACGAGAGATTTTGTGGCACCCATATTTTATATCATATGTAGTGATTTCATATAGATAAGACCCCCGAATAGATTTCTGTAAACCTTGTCTTAGGTTACAGAAATGCCTTGAAAGTGAAAACATAGGCGATTTTCATTTTGCTTAATTTCAATATAAAACGTAGGCTGAATTTAGTATTTGCTCCTAAATGAAATTAGAAATTCACAATTTTTTGTACCAAAGAAATATTTTTCAGCTTAATCCTTCACATGGGGATATTTTTGATAAAAAGCTTAAATTGGTGCAAAAATCAGAATTTTCGTAATTTTTAGGGATACCTGTTTTGTGAAATCTCTCGTTGCACCTTTAAGTTTTTCAAGGGGCCTACCAATAGTTGTTTGCAGGCTGATCTGGTATGCAGACTGGTCATGGGGTGTGGGGGTAAAGTTATTATCTTTTCTTCTTTTAAAAACAACTATTGCTTACACAAACACTTTGTTTAACTATAGATGGTAACCTATAATGACTACAAGTCAAACAACATGAAAAATACAGTCAGGTCAACAAATTGTTATCAATGCATTGGTAGTCCCCTTCATATTTCTCATGTAGCTTTACAAACCAGAAGCACCAGGTTCCCCAATTCCAACTGGAATGGTACCCCCTCCGTATCCATACCCCCTATGCATGAATGGAGGCGGCGGTGGTGGTACAGATGATGTCACAACTGCAAAAAACCAATCAAAATCAAGTATAAGTTCTTAAGAATGTGGCTGATCCAGGTGGGTGCACTCACACTGGAAGAAGCTTGGGTATATCATCCATAAGCCCCCCTCCCCTTATTAGGCTCTTTTTCACTTCCTGATATCCCCATTTTGAAGCCCATCTCTATTCCAAAGACTTCACTTGTCATGTCAACCTCATTTTTGCTAAATTTTCCTCCAAATGTTAAAAAATTTATCTTTAAATTTGAGTGTCAAGAACCTAGTTCTTAGATTATCATGTTTTGAGGAGTCCAAGTGTTGAAAAATATCAAATCCGAAACATGATAATCATAAAATTGGATGATTTATGCCCAAACTTTATTGGTCTTGCTATGAGTTTTCAAACATTTTTGCAACTCATAGCTCGACCAATAAATTTGGTATCAATCGATCCAATTTTATATGAAAATTGTACACCCCAAAACAAAACCACCATTGTTCCAGAGACCTAATTTTTTACCTGAAAATCTGATCCAGAGCTCATATTTAAGAAATCAGAAATACAAAAAAAGAGTGTGCTTCCCTACTCAGTAGTCAGTGGTAAATTTTTGTACAACTTTTGACTCCCCCCCCCTCAACTTTCCACCAGAATTGTTTCATTGTCTGTTTCTGGCACTAACCACTATATTAATTAAGGTAGAAAGATCCTACATTGTCTGTTTCTGGCACTAACCACTATATTAATTAAGGTAGAAAGATCCTAATCAAACTAAATTCTTAAGTTAAACATATTTCATGTCTTTTTCATACATAACTATTAAAGTATATGTGGAATTATGTGCAAACCGACAAAAACGTTTGAAATAAAGTATGCAAATGAAGATCGGAATATGGGCGCCAATGTTTCCATTTTGGAAGAAATTATTGATGCGTTTCTTCTGACCAAAGTTTACCACACCTAGCAAATAAACTTTTATTTATGATAATTACACAATTTGTCCTTGTACTGCTGGCGATTTTATTTTTTCTAATTTAATGAAAAGGTTTTGATTATATTCAAAACATATGAAAATTACATGACATTTGACACAGCTTATGATATGTTTAATGCTAATACTCCATTGGGGAGACTTTAAAAAAATAAAAAACGTCAGTACAAGCATTATCATCTATGACGACTCTGGCAAATGGCATTCTTTGAAGAAACAATCTGTAGATCTTGTGCATCAAAAGACACTTTGCGTTTGCGTCCAAAATAAAACTGAGAATAGGGCAAAATAGGGTTTTTCGGATACTTACTGGTCCATTAACATCACCAGTGTTCTTTGCAGCCATTCCATTCCTTTCCTTCACCCTATGTAAAAGAGGTTTGCATTTGCCTGGTTCCCTGGTCTGTATAGAACAAGTGTTTTCCATTTTTTTTTATTTCTTTAAGTTTTTTGCAAAATAATCCGTAACTAAGGTCAAATCAACGCGTTGTCGAAGAAACAAACATTATTAAAATATGGTAAATTAGCATTTGTTTGGATTTTTCAATGGTTGGAAATTACTAAAAACTGGACAAAACAGAAACTTGATTTCTTAAGGAAAAAATTTTTTGATTAGGATCTTTCTTCTACTCTTTAACCCCATCTTGTATGGCTCATGATAACATATAAACATATTTGCATCCACTTTTTTCATCTCTAATTTTGGAGTTCAAGCTCATCTTAATCCTTAACCTGCGCCCCTAACTTTAACCTAAGCCATGTCGCTTGTCTTATACCTCTAAACCCTACAAATATTTATTTAACCCTTAAATAGGTAAACCAAGATATTACAAAATTAACAGTGTGCTCAACCACCATAACATACAAAACAATTTGAAAAATTGAAATTTTGTAGCACCTACTTGCCAACAAGCCAACATAAGCAAACGCAGGATATAACCACCACCAATTTCAAAAACCACACTATAAGAATTAAGTGATATGTTTTGTCATTGACTATCACAAGCAAAGCCATTCAAGCCTGGAACATTTTAAGAGCCAGTTCCCAATCAACTTATTTTGGCTAAAAAAACCATTTGACTAAAACGAAAATTTGGTGCAACATTTCAGTACATGTAATTTCTTTTCTTGAAAAATGACT
Organism: Ophioderma brevispina; assembly: GCA_023653785.1. Lineage (NCBI taxonomy): Eukaryota > Metazoa > Echinodermata > Ophiuroidea > Amphilepidida > Ophiodermatidae > Ophioderma > Ophioderma brevispina. The sequence continues at coordinate 17,838 of JAMKCH010002637.1, read as the reverse complement.
TTTAAAACATGTAAATGCATAGTTTTGTATTTTTCCTCCCATTTTTTCTCTCAATTCGAATTTTACGCGATAGTGGAAATTTTGATCCGCATATTTCCAGTTTTCTAACTTAACTGAAAAGCAATTTGGTGTCAGATTAACTCATGTGGGACACTCTGGCATTATTTGACCTTTTTTTAATACCATACCCCAGTTCTCTAAAATCAGCATTATGCATATTAATGAGGTGCAAATTATCAGTGATTTGCATATTTTTTAATAATCAAATGCTGGTTTACAATTTAAAAAAATAAGAATGTCAATACATGGGGAATGAACTGACAAGTTTAAATACCAAGTAAGAAGTTGATAGGTGGTATAGTATGATCAGGAGGATGCATCAAAATTTGGTCAATATGGCCACCAATGGCAGCCATATTGGATCCCTAATTTGCATAATTTATGCAAAAATCATAATTTTGCATATAATTCTTTCTATATTTTCATATCGTCCATGAAAATCAAAGTGTTGAAATAAGAAAAAAGTGTTAGTTGGGATACTTCTACCTTAAGCAAATGCATGTGCATTTTTTAACAGCTGAAGGCTAAAACAAATTGCATCTTACACCATGGTTTAAGCTCAAAGCTGATATTATATGGCTTACACATTTCAATACTTTTTAATAGTACCCAGGGTGTTTTAAGGCACTATACTCCATTTACCCTCCTCGAGCCAGTGACGTCAATGCGTCCAAACATTTGTTTTGCGTGGACCGCCTTTATAGTGCATGTGCGTATGCCAATGCTTTGAATCAACGGTTAAAGGGGGATGGCCCGATTTAAGTCTATAAATTGTTTCATCTTGATAGAATGGCCTTCACCCCAAAACCCCATCTGTAAAGTTTCATGCCGATATTTCAACCTGTTTTGATGTGAGAGCTAAAAACGTGATTTTGTAATCCCCATAGAGTGCTGTGTAAAATTAATATTGGTCGACCAAAATGGAGCATATTTTCGCTCATAACATCCAAACCAAACATCCTTTAGCCCTACGATTTCACAGGGTAAATGAGAAAAATAGTAGCTTTCTTCTGATACCAAAATGTTAACCACTTCGGTAAAATCTGGGGTCCCTGGGGATGAGGCTATTAGCGATCGGGCCATGGACCTTTAAGATTTAATGCAGCAACTGACGGCACAGACTCGAGGAAGGTAGATGAACTATAGTATATCAGTAATTCACTTAATTAGAAAACATTAAATATTGCTCAAAAATCAGATTTTTGCGTATAGGCATAGGTATGCTAATAAACTCTGCAAGTAATAAGTGCTTAAGTACCCTGATACTAATCAAAGTTGTTCTATGTTCACATGAACAATTTTATGCTTACTCTTCACTTTAAAAGGTGCAACGAGAGATTTTGAGACACCCAAATATTGTGTCACAATAGTAATTTTATATACATTAGACACTCAATAGATTTCTTACCTTGTATTTGGTGACAGAAATGTCATAAAAGAGAGAAAAAAGGCGATTTTGATTTGCTTATATTTCAATATAAAACATAGGCTCAATTTCATATTTACTCCTATAAGAAATTAGAAATTTAATAACAATTTTTCTACCAAAGAAACATTTCTCAGCTTAATCCTTTAAAATGGGGATATTTTTTATGGTAAGCTTTAAATCAGGGCAAAAATCAGTACTTTCGATTTTTCAGGGACACCTGATATGTGAAATCTCTTGTTGTACCTTTAAACTGCCAGGGATAAAAACTAATTTCCAAGATGATAACCATCAGACAAACTTGCTTTACACGCAAGTTTATTTCAAATCAAGGAGTTTATATGAGTCTTTACAATAATGCAACGAGAGATTTCACATATCAGTTGTCCCTAAAAAAATCGAAAGTACTGATTTTTGCCCTAATTTAAAGTTTTCAATCAAAAATACCCCCATCTGAAAGGACTAAGCTGAGAAAAATTTCTTTGGTACAAAAATTGTGAAATTTCTAATTTCGTATAGGAGCAAATACGAAATTCAGCCTATGTTTTATATTGAAATATAAGGAAATGAAAATCACCTTTTTTCTCTGTTATAAGACATTTTTGAAGCAAAATACATGGTAAGAAATCTATTGAGTCTATATGAAATTACTATTATGGCACAATATTTGGGTGCTTCAAAATCTTTCGTTGCACCTTTAAATAGGCATCAATTGGCAAAAAAGTTAATTCCCACAAATTAGGTTGTTTACAATCACCAAAGTGCAAATGCTTGTTCATAATTTGTGAAAATTTCTTGTCACAAATTGTCAATAATTGCCAAAATTCTGCTTATCAACTCAGCATTCCGTTGCCAATAATATGCTATTTTGTCATCTATGATCTGATCGTTACTTCATATTTGATATGGACTGACTTCCTTTCAGTCTTATCAATACGGATCAAAGGAGTCAAAAGAACCATGTGCTTTCCTTCAATATCTAATAATAGATCCCCACAAACAACATACTTTTGTGGTGTACTATTTTTGTGTATTGCCAAATTACTGGCATTTTTCACTTTCTGAAATGTTCACTATTTTGACAGATATTCATAGTCAATACACACAAAGTAATTGTTTGTGATAAGTAAATTTTGCATATTGCTTGTGCATGTAAAATTTGTGAAAATAAAAACTATAGTCCTGGTATGGTCAAATTAAGATTACAGGTGGATTTCTTCAGGAATTGACAGAATATTAGCAATCAATCATGCTGAAGAGTATGAGTTGTTGGTCAAATAGATTTTAAACAGGGGGAAAAATAAAGCATGAGTCATGTAAGAAAAAGTAAAATAAAAAGAGAATGCTTGGTATTTTCTCTCTAGAACAAAATCAGATTTCTTGAATGCAAGTATCTTTTTAAATATAAAGAGGGCACTTTGCGGTTTTAGTGCTACGTTTTTTTTGGGGGCGGTTAACCCCATGTAGAAGTTTTTAGCTTGGTGTGTGACCTTTATCATCATTAACATATTGTAAGAAGGTCGTAGGTGCAATAGCTGCCTTGTGATACACCTGTGTGCTGTCAAATATTAGGACAACTCATTTTAAATTTCCTTGGGTCAGGGGCTCTTGAAACAGTTCTTCAGGTGAGTGTCATCTGAGCAAGAAATTATCTATAATTTTACTGTAACAGTTTGCTATGTTTGACCAAATCATTCAAAACATGTCATGCTCGAAAAACATTTAAATGCATATGCACACATACACAATCTTATTTTTGGTCATGAGCAGAAATATATAACACAAATATCATGGTATTAAAACAGTTCCAAATAAAATAAACTCATATTGTTTGTACCAATGATGGAAATAGTGGAATTTCACAGTGATATTATTTTAAACATTGAAAGCACTATGTATATAGTATAAATGAAGTACATGCACCTGTTAGAGTCAACATAACACATTCAGTAAAACATTCAGTAAGGATTATTAGTAATAGGAAAAGCATACAACACCAAGGCAATTGAAAAAAAATTTTGAATTATGTTAAAGCAACCTTCACAAAACCATCAAACAATGTCAAACAGATAATAAATTAATAACAAAGCAAAGCAAAATTATTCTTGAAATACATTGAGAACAACAGAGTGCATCAAATGGTGACTTTTAAATCATATTAGATCTAAATTTGGACCAAAATTTACAACTCTCCAGTTTTACTCCAAGAATGGGTATAAAGATCCCAAAATTTTGTTGAATGGTTTTCCAAACTTTCTTATCTCAACTTGGCAGCAGTAGCATGCCACTGTCATACTGCTTTTTTATTTGTGCTGGCTTTATGCCGTTAAGATAGGATTATTATTATGCTCCCCTCCCCCCAAAAAACACTATTAAATCAGATGTTTGAGAAAATTATCTTTTTACATTTTACAATTTTTAGAAAAGTAACACAAAACAAACTAGACGCCACAGTTGTGTTTAGCAAACACGGGTATATTCGCATGTGCCCCGTGTAGCCCTTGACATATGACTTCTGTGGTCGAGATTCCCAAAAGTCGCATCATAGGCCCAGGGGCTATCAGTATACCAAGTTTGGGCTCTGAGGCTGCAGTGGTTCTTGAGTTATGGGTGGCCCCCTACATTTTAACGTTTGGCCCCCTGTAGCCATTGAACTTCGACCTCTGGATCGAAAAACCCATAAGGCACATCAGGGGTCCAAGGGCTATCAGCCTGCAAAATTTGAGCCCTGAGGCTGCTGTGGTTCTTGAGTTATGGGTGGCCCCCTACATTTTAACGTTTGGCCCCCTGTAGCCCTTGAACTTTGACCTCTGGGATCGAGATACACAAAAGGCACATCAGGGGTCCAAGGGCTACAAGCCTGTAAAATTTGGGCTCTGAGGCTGCTGTGGTTCTTTTGTTATAGGTGTCCCTAGTTTTTTACATTTGGCCCCCTGTAGCCGTTGACCTTTGACCTCTGGGGTCGAGATCCCCAAAAGGCACATCAGGGGCCCAGGGGCTATAAGCCTACCAGGTTTGGGCCCCGAGGCTGCTATGGTTCTTGAGTTATGGGTGTTCGTTGTAAGCGTCTTAAGAAGAAGGAGGAGGAAACTTAACAGCACGAGCACAATATATTCGCATGTTATACATGCGAATATAATAAAAAAAATTTTGAATTAAAACTAATTATATAAGCAAAAAAGCCATCTGATGTCAAATCTTCACTGGCTTTAACAATGCTCTATTGTGTACATTTATATTTTGTGCAATTTATTTAAAATGTGTGTACAACTATTTAAACTTTGGACAAACATTGTTTACAATTAAAGAACAATTATGCAATTTAAACATGATTATTGCAAATTTGAACAAAATTTGAGTAATAAATGTTTGAAAAGTTGAGAAAGATTATTGAAAAATTAAGTAAAAGTATTGAAACTTTGAGCAAAAGTATTGAAAATTTGAGCAAAAGTATTGAAAATTTGAGCACAAGTATTGACAAATTTGAGCAAAAGTATTGACAAATTTGAGCAAAAGTATTGACAAATTAAGCAAAATTTCAATTACTGAAAAAAGGCAATATATGGAATCAGCAGAAGCCACTTTTTCTGCAAACACACATTTGATACACAATGCTGACAAAAAAAAAACACAAAAACTAAGACCAAAATAAAATAGAGTATCATCAGTAAATACTGACCCTTAACAGGTGAAGAGAATAGGTTAATTAACGAGGTGATGAATACGGTTTAGGGTTACGTCCTTGAAGAGAGAGAAAGAGATAGAAGAAAGAAAAACAAGATGGGAAAAAGAACATGGTGATTTAAAGACATGAGTAGGTAATAGTAAAAAAAATGCAAGTCAATGTTAAAAATTACACACTCGTTATGCAAAAAATTTTGTATTGTACCACCACCCTCTGAATTCAGCAGCTTCAACAGAATAAACTGCATGTTGAAGGATGTGGTGGCACCATCCTGATTCATCCCCTTGTTACTTGTGACACAATGGCCTGTATTCACAAAAGACTTAGTCCTGATTTAACTCTTAGTCCTGAACTAAATCTAAAATGAAGGCCCTTTAATTTTAATTTTTTATATAACACGATGAAAGAAACAACTTTGAAAAAGAAATGTTTCAGCTTTAAGTGTCTTAAAGCTTAGCAGTAATACACTAAAATAAGAGGGAAACAACTGTTAGCAGTCCTTCCTCATAGGATTTAGTCCCTGACTCTGGACTAATCGTTAAAGACTAAGATCTTTGTGAATATGGGTCAATTAGGCTAAACCAATAATATGCTATGGTCTTCTTCTTCTGCTTTTGTAACTTTGATCATACCAAATTGGGAGGCCTCTTTAATTTGTGAACAGATAAGAACTGTGTATGGCGAAATCAATGCAAACAGATGCAATAATAAGGGGCACCGACAGGTTAAATCATAAGAGGGGCGAAACATTATCCTCATATAGGTAAACAGCCCTAATTTTGTGCAATTTATTGAAAATTTGAGCACAAGTATTGGACATTTTGAGCAAAGTATTGAAAAATTTGAGGGCAAAAGTATTGAAAACAAGCAAAAGAATTTGAAATTGAAAAGTATTTAAAACTTTAGCAAAAGTATTGAAAAATTTGAGCTAAAGTATCAAAATAGAGCACAGTAGCAACATTTTTTAGCATAGTATTGATAAATTTGGGAGCAAAGTGTAAAAAATTTTGAGCAAAGTATTTAATTTTGAGCAAAGTATTGAAAATTTTAGCAAAACAGTGCATGTTTGAAGGAAAAAAGATTCTATTCAGAAGGATCAACCCCGGCTTAGTCACAGATTTGAAGTTAGATTCTTTCGAAAATCTAACAACAACCTCTGACATGAGTAGCATGCAATGGAGGAGAGGGTGGTTGGAGAAACATGCCCCAGATATTGCCCATACATATGTTGAAAAATGGTGAAATTTGATTTCTCTTCTGGAGGTCTGGTGTCCACAACCTTTCAGCGAGAAGGATTGTTGGGACTTGGATCTCATTGCAGCATATAGATGATTGTACAGATCTGTTTGTTCAATTATCGTATTCTTAGTTAGTTTTATAACGATAACATTGACCAAACAAGATCCTGTACAATCAATATGCTGCAAATGAGATCCGAAGTCCCCACAATCTTCTCGCTGAAATGACATGCTGCGTTGCGTATGCATAAGGAAAGCTTTCAGGTACCAGGTCAATTTTTACAAAATAATGTTTAAAAGAACAAATATTAAAAAATTCCAAAAAGAAAACAATATTATTTATAATAATTATTTTCATGATAATTTCCAATAAAAACATCTGTAAGCCTAATATGCACTTAATGAGTTTTGTTTAAATCCCCATCTTAAGAGTAGATCCTTTTTAAATGCGTTCATTTGACCCCGCTAGACTAAGAGTAAATCTTTCTAACTTGGGTCTAATTTTAGATTCCAGGTCAGGTTTCCTTATGTCAGGTCGGTTTCCTTTGAGGCCTGCTACTGGTATCCGGTACTACCTGTCCCATGGGGGCCGAGTTGTCGGCGGCTAAACCGTCACCCTCCATCGATTATCCGATGAGGCTAGCTGTTACCCTGGTAGAATGAAAACGAAATCTACCTACAAGGGCATCAGCGCTGGAGACGAATGGCGGCCATCCAGCACATGCTGCTTGCATGGTGGTCGTGGTTTGCCTCAAAGGGCCTAGCCACCGCCCCAAACTGTGATTGCACGTCCAGGAAGGGCATCCGGTCATTATCTTTTGCTCCAATAAATCCTCAACACAGCAGTATTGCTGAGTGAGTCATAAAGTATCCGGCCACCCTCGTTAACGGGTAGGGGGACAAAACCGATTTAAAATTGGTAAACTAAAAAAAAACTCCATTTTCAATCTGTAATATGACTAATGAATATTTTGTGAGAAATTGTTAACTTCATGGATTAATATAAAGCTCATTGGGATGTGTGTTGACATGTTTATTGATTTTACTTGGATTGTGCCACATATTCTTAATAGTAGAAATTCCTGGACATGGCTATTTGAAGAATTACATTCTGGGCTGTACGCAGGATTTTTTTTTGGGGGGGGGGCCGGAACTTTAAAAAAAGTGGACTTCTTGGTGTAAAAGTGGATCTAACCCCTAAAATGGTCCCTTTTTTAGAGTTTTTGACATCTCATCATAATAAGTCCACTTTCCTTGTGAAAATCTCTCTAAATGTTGCCCTTTTTAAAGCAAAAAAAACAGCAAAGTGGAACTTTTTTTTCCTTTTCCCCTTTTGTGGAATTGGGGGGTGCAACTAATGCCAGACAACTTCATTTTTCCCTTCACTTCTATAAATACCTTAAGATTAGTTTGTACTTTACATTTGATTGATATGCATAACAGTTGGAGAGACAGACTTTTTCATTTTCAGAGATTTGGGTCTGACCACATATTTTGTGTGAAGCTTTTTTTTGACATTTTACGCACACAATCACTAAAAGCAAATTGACAGTTGCAAAAATAATTTATTAACATGTATGGAATGGTTGCCTGGATGGGTTAGATTCTGAACAAACTAACACAAACATGGTCACCTTTAAGAGAAAAAAGCCTTAGACATGGAAAAAAGTCCTTCAATAACCTCAGAAGACATTTGGAATGTAACTTTTAACTGGGAAAAATTGCCCTGTATCTCAGACGATGAGAAACACAACTCGACTTATACCTGTTCTCTTTTTCTGTGAAATGACACTTAGAAATAGTTTAGTGTTTTGGTGGTTGATTTTTATTAACCATTCCCACGAGCCTCGGGAGGCAAGAAGAACGAGCCCTATTATACTGATGTATTGATCATCTATCACTTGGATATATAAATTTGTCTTCCTTTTTGGTTTAAAATTGTTTGAACTTTTATCTACAACAACATCGTAGAGGGACTCTAATGATTCAACACACCACAGTGACTCAGAATGTTAGGCCAAGGGGTTCGCCATGGGCGCGGCCCTGGGCCAAATCCGCCCACCACCATTGATTTTTGGTGGGCCCTTGACTTGCCTCTAAATATAAAGGGACACGTAGAAATTGTGGTGTATTTTTGCCTCTCAAGTAGGGCCTTTCAAGGTGTTTCGGCATTCTCTGGCCCTTCAGCTAATTATAATAATTGAGACCCTGTGCTCGGCTGATGATCAATTTGAAACATCTGATAACCAATACAAAGTCCCTGGAATTTCCCTTGATTTGTTATAGTCGTTAAACAGCCAATAAAGCAAGACTAGTTAAGTTGTTTTCCCCTGATACAATTAATTTTTTGATACAAAGAAGCCTGTGGAAGATGCTTGATTTTTCATCTATAGGGGTTGGCACAGTCCATATATCAGCCATATCAACCAATGAATTTCCTTAGCCCCTTCCTGTACTAATGTTCATATTCTTGTGTCTTTAATGTCACGTGGTGTGTGCAAGGTTTAAACATTAAATCGTCGCCCCCACATCACATCTGGTCGTATTTTACGAAACATGTTTATCACGAAATCGTAATTCAAATCTACCAGAACATTTCATGTCCTATACGATTTAAAGGAATCCGCAAAAAGGAACATATAAACTTTACCTTTGTTTTAGAAAACATTTTAAAACCCTATTTATCATTCATGGCACTTAAAAACTACAATAAATTATCTTAAAATTGGGCTACAGAGTTATAAGTCTGTATGTGCACACAATTTAATATTGCAAAATAATGATGCTTATTACTCTTTATTTTTCAATGCACGTAAAATACATCACTTGTGAAAATCTTGTTTATGTACTAGCGATAGAATACGTCAGAAGTGGGATGCTGTAAGGTGAAATTGTTTATTTTGAGATCGGTAAAATAGAATGCTATATAAAACACGTGTAAATGAAGTGGCGATTTTAAAATACGACAGTATGTGAATACGGATATGATTATTTTGATGAAAAAGTCAAAATCTATATTTATAAAACGATTAGTTAAACAACTTTACCTTTAAACTTTGTAGATTAGTAAAATTCGATGAACTAAGTGATTGGGGGGCGAAATTCAACAAAAACCTCCAAAATGTGAAATACGACAGTAATGTGATGCGGGCGACGTATATGTCCATGAAGCACATATCGAAATAAAAATGTTAAAATTACATCTTCCACTGTTATGTACAATACAAATATACAAAGTCAGAAATAAGCATGAAGATGTTTTATGTAGCTAAATAAAATACTGATTGCAAAGACTATCTCCATTTTAAACATATTAGTAAAAACAGACACTTTGAACTAACTTGGTTATCCAGGTAGACCATGAAATGAAATGGTTTATAATTACATCTTTCGTGGAGTGGCACGTGCACACAAGGGTGAAAAAAAAATTGATTTATTCTCAGTAGACAAGGATAATTTTATAACTTTCCCTGGAGAACAGCCAGCGTACCTGTGTGCTTCCTCATCTGCTATGTGGGCTATTCAATTTGGAACACCCATACCCCCTCTGTGGAAGATCAGCTAAGTCTTCCATAGGGGAGAACAGAGTCAACATGGAAAGCGCATTTGATAACAACTCCATTTGAAACACACACACCTTTGTGGAAGATTTAGGTAGAGAGAGTCATTTACAGAGGACGTATGGATTCCAAATTGAATGGCCCATTGGATAACTTCATTGAAAACATAACCCCTTGTGGAAGATTTAGGTAGAGTCTTTCACAGAAGACAAGTATGCAGAGGGAGACAAATTTCAAATGGAATAGCCCATTTGATACCCCATTGAAACACACTCTCTTTGTGGAAGATTAAGTAAGTCCTTCACAGAGGGAGTATGGTTTTCAAATGGAATAGCCAAGGCACAGGGAAGTTTTGCTTGCATTAGTACATACCCCTGGTAGGATGTCCTGGTGATTGTCGTACGCTACTTGGAGAATCCGACTGTCGTGTACTCAAAGAAACGATCCATAAAAACAACAAGGTTGCTGAATTATTATATACTACACAGAACATTACTTATAACACTTATGCACTCATATCCACTTTAAATCCCGGTGGCTCTCAATTTTTTTTTGGTAGGTATGTGCCTCCAGATTTCAAAAATTGAGGCTCCAGAGTGATTTGAATACCATACCCAAAAATGGGGTCCCTCCAGACCTAGATTTTTCCAAAAATTTCAGAAAAAAGCTGCAATTTCCTCAATTTCCCAGCTACTTTTTGAGTTTCGAAGAAAATAAATCTGGTAGAAAATGGCTTTGGACATGAAAAGTAGGGTCTCTGGGAACTGAATGGTCCTAAAATGGGGGTCATTGGAACTAAAAAAGAGCCTGAAATGAGGTCTTATGGCGGCACATACCCCCACCTCATCCAATGTGAAGATCCCCGCCGGCGCAAATACGATAAATGGATCAAAAATCATGATTTACCCTAGGGTCTTTCAATATTTTTGTTTTTCAACCATGAAGTTTAATTTGTCTACAAATTAAACTAAAAAAATAACGTTCTCGAAGTGGGTGTATCTGCCATCTGGTGTGTGAATGAGTCAAAACTCAATGGGGTAATCAGAGGTCAATCTGTTGGTGTGTTCACTTTAAGAGTTTGGGCCAGGGTGGTTCGTGACCCAAAGAGGTTCTATTATAGATAGAGAGGGGCCAAAAACGTAAGTTATCTTTAGAAATTCACAGTCTAGCATGTTTTGCCGACCACAATAGAAACCTTTAGAGTACCAACAATAGAAAGACAAAGGCTGCTCGTTCTTCCACATACTGTGGTGCCGCTTTGCATATACATAATCGGTAGTGATACAATGATGTATGTGTTAGACAGGGGCAGGTGTAATAATTAGGTCCTGGATCATTGTGCTCAGATACTCTTTTTTCTCATATGCAATGCGCGCTTAGGTGACAAAGATTGTTTCATTGCGGCGGTTATGTAATCAAGAGAACTGACGTGTATTCATTGTGTGTCCATGGGTAGGACAAATTTAACCACCCCATAGCACCAACATCCAAAACTGATATTTTGGCAGATGTTTGTATCGAATTGACATTATGTGTGTATACAAGCACCAAAATAATATAATTATCGTCTGTGCAATATTCAAAATGTCAGCGCCAAGCACGGACGATGGTTTTGAATGTTTCACCCCCTGTTCTGAACACCGAATATGAGGTGAAGCCATGGGTAATACAAAAAAGTATGAGTCCAATGAGTACAGTATTTTTTCAAAATGGGGTCAAAGGTCGTGAAGGGGTCATTGGGTAATTTGTGTATGCTGATATATTAAAATTGGCCCAGTTGTCTCTGACTGAGTGGCTTGAATTGGCCCAAGCATTGGCAGACAGAGAAAAGAGGAGACAGACAGAACACCACACACACACAAAAACACACCACACAGAGGACACGCTATCAAAGTAATCCCTGTTGTGTGATGATCTGGCTGCAGCAGACGACAAAAAAACCAGGAAGGATTAGGCCCTGTGACCCCACAGTTTGAATAGCATTTGATTAATGCTTGGGGGGGAAGAGCTACGGTCTGAAAATGATCAGTGCTTCGCATAATACCGGCGTATCATCTAAAATACTCACATTGGCATTCGGGGCATATTGTGTTTAAAAACATTAACTTGGATCAGAAAAACACATCAATGCCATTGATGCTATAGCACCAACTTGAAGAGGTGGTGATTGTAGGAAACCATTAATATTGTATAAATTTAAAATCATATTGAAAATCAGCCACTCGCGCATAATATGGCATCATAACTCTAGGATGGTGGTCATTTGGGTCAGATTGTTTTGCCCCGTTCCTAAATTTAACTCTATAAACTAAACTATATATCCTATAACATATTGAGAGATGTGGATTAATCCTACCCTTCTCAGGGCACTGACCACATTCTCAGTAGAAGTTTTAAAGAAGTTTGGAAGTTGCACAATATTTACTGGTACTTAATCAACAAGGGCGTTCTCGAACCACTGGTGTTAATCTGCCTTAGCGATCCACATTCCTTAACTCTCACAAAAAGTGACCTCTAATGACTTGATCTTGGATATTTGACCTTCAAGCCCACCATGCTGCAAACTCCTCTATGGTGCACCTTAGAATGACGTGATTTGGTGGCCAATTGAGCTGAGGTGTCCACGTACGAGCAATATTTGAAAAAAGGTTAACAAACATGAAACATACACAGACATGGATGGACATACAGAATTGGATTAGTATGTGCTTCCCTGTACCGGTGCAGGTGACATTAATACTGATTCAGGTCAAGTTTTTCATTTTTCTTTTTGACAGTTAGAATTGTTTGGTAGTTAATGCATGAAAACAGTAAACGCATAAGGTAAGCTGCCAAATAAAAGATTCACAGACAAGACCATGATGCATCTTCCACTCCACCTTAAGTGTATGTATTCCTTAAGTATGTTGCGCCAGGTGAGTCGATCTCCCGTCCATGATTGCTTGAAAGGTGAAGCTTTTAGTACACGGAAAAACACATTGAATGTGATAGGTGCCGAAGTGTGAAAAATGCTTCTTGGACAGCGAGGATAATTTCAAACACTATGACTACGGATGATGAATCAAAACAAAAGATCAAAATAAACTTGGGGCTAACGCTGTATATTTGAAGGTGCTTGTTCCGATGTCTTTGGGCCCATGATTTTCCCGGGGAGGAGTAGTATAATTTTGGAGAGATCAGGTTGAAATGAAAGGCTGTATTTTTTCATTGTCGTCCTGAAAAATTAACTTTCAAATCCATTTCTCCAAAGAACATGATGTGCAGTAAAAAACTAACCATTTTAATGGTTAACCATTAATAAGGCACTGTGCAGTGAATAGTGTGTTTTGCACTATGCCATTATCGGTCATAGCTCAAAACAACAAGTTTGTTTCCCACGGTAACTTGAAATGGTCAGTGCGTTTAGCAAATGCCATGTCTCATATCAAGTAGAGGGAGCCGATAGACAAAAATCGGAAACAAGCACCTTTACGTGGTAAGGGTCTTGTATTAATTGTCTTTCAAAGAAAAATAACGAAAACAAAAATTATGAGAATTTTTTGGGAGTGGTGGTAACGATATAATCATTATTATTTAGGTCAGGCAAGACGGTTATGTGCGAGTGGGCATATACTTAGGTAAATGCACGTTAAAAAGTGTGAATTATGCAGCACTGTAATAAAGCGCCATCTATCTAAAGGGATTATTGAACAGACATTGCGTACTAAATGCCGATGCTCTATATCAAGTAGACGAGACGCTAGACACACAAATCGGAACAAGCACATTTAAGTGGTCACGGTCTTGTATTAATTGTCTTTCAAAGTAAAATAACGAAAACAAACATTTGAGAAGTGTTGTGAGTGGTAACGATATAATCATTAGTATTTAGGTTTTTTCAGGCAAGACGTTATGTGCGAAGTGGCTATATATTAGGAAATGCAAGAATTTGTTAGATTACTGCAGTACTGTAAAAGTGCATTACTAGAAGGGATTGTTGGAGACCAGACATGGGCGCTTAGAATACACACATTCTTTTAATGAATGTGTATGTTTTATGCATCAAGTTCTAGGCTAGGGTGAGCTAACATCTGCTGATAAATTTGTAGCAATTTTGCCACAGTTTGCATTTTTTTATGGGGGGGGGGTAACTTCCAGCAAATTCTGCAAAGTATAATCATCAGTTAAGATTTGTTTAAATTGTGAATTGATTGAATTGATTTAATTAACTTTTTGCTCAGTCTATTTGATAAGCCATAGTTGGAAGCAATATTTGTCGATGACTATCTGGTGAATTTTAAGTCCACAGAAGATCCTTGATCGATCCTTGATTACGGGTAAATTATTTTAGGTAAAAAAATATTGCAGTCCTTGGACCACTTGTGTTGCCTTTTGTCACGGTTTGTGAATGATTGGCCTCATATGACCTTTGACCTTGACATAAGACCTTTGACTTCATAAACAAATGAGGGTTTACGTGTAATATCCATAAACCAAGTTTTGATTCCATTGAACTTCAACTTTTCAATTCAGGTCAATTTTACATATTTAGCCTATCTTACAATTTGACCTCATAACCTGTGACCTTGGTATGTGACCTTTGTATGTGACCTTTAACCCCATCAACAAATGCAGGATCCCACGTTGCACCTTTGACTCAAGTTTATTTTAAATCCATTGAAGTATGCAGATATTACAGGCAAATGCTAACCCTTTTCCACAACAGACAACAGATTACATCAACAACAGACTACATTAACAACAGATAATAACAGTGGACAAAGTGATCCCAATGTGTCTTCCTGCCTTAAGGCAGGTGACACCAAAAAGGCCTAACTTATCAACAGGCCCGTATGCAGGGGGGTGTGGGGGTGCGGTCGCACCCCCCAAATTCCACAAAAAGTGCAAAAGGTCCACTTTTTGCTGAATTTGTTGATAAAAACGTCCAAAATTTAGAGAAATTTTGACAAGAACGTCCACTTTTTTGGTGATAAAATGTTCAAAAAGTCCAAAAAAGGCCCATTTTAGGGGGGTTAGGTCCAATTTTAGCAAAAAAAAGTCCACTTTCTCGGAAAAAAAGTCCACTTTTTCAAAGTCCCGCCCCCCAAAATAAATCCTGCGTACGGCCCTACTTATCAATATTATACAAAACTGGAGGAAAGGATGATTACTTAGTCCATGCCCACTTGGCAAAATGTCGGGAGAAATATCTGATAATCCAGCACAACATCCCTTCGAATTCCACTGATAGAATTTTATATGATAATCAGAAGGTATAGTTTTCAGATCAAAGCTGTATAATTGCCCTGTACCTCCCAGGCAAGGCTAGCTAGACTGTGTGGAACAGGTGCTAACAGATATCATAGTTTAAATATTAAGGTATCACCTGGGAGGTTTGAAGTAATACAAAACACATTTGATCTCATAACAAGACCTTGATCCCCCTTGGATTCCCCTAGGTAGCTATAGGCTTCAGAGCTTTTCAGGCAATACTGGGGTATACCGTACTTACATATTTCAGTTACAGAGCACACCCATCCCCACCGACGGGTTTTAGGTAGGCGCCCCGGGAGTTCCATAGGTTTACTTCACACCTAAGTGTTTTGAGTGTAGCTACGTGCCAGACTGGTCTTGGGTCACATACCACTGCAGTTTTACAAGGTGGCTGTCATTTAAAGGTTTGTGCAAGTCGCCAAACGTTGGTATATCATGGTCGTGGCATGGTCATGTTGCCAAGAAAAAGGTCACTTGTTTAGTGATAGTTTACACCCAAATCATTTGAATTGGGTGGACATTTGACTTGACCTTGGCATGGGACCCCATGTTCCATTAGGCTTATCAAAAATCTTAAAAGAAACAATTGTATTTTTCAAAAGTAATTTTAAAAGTTTGAAACAAATCAAACTAAGCGATATCTTTAGCAGTTGCTGGAAGAGTCGACCCATCCGGAGTCATAGTTTATCCGAGTCCGAACCTCCCTGGTGTCCAAGACTCTGTGTCTTAGTCCATAATTAATGTTAATTCTGGCATGATCCTATTGGGAATTCAATTTCAGTTTTGAATATGTTTGATGGAAAATTTTAAACAGCACAGCCAGAATATCCAAACACCCAATTTCATAACTCACGTCGCCTAAATAGTGCTAACCCGGAATTCTGAGGCGCTAAATGCACTGTTGATCTTGGTGGTAATCCAGGCGGAGGCTCCAGGGAGGGGGCGACGGGCCTCCCGGTAATTCTGCAAACATCAGGCCCATTTTGGACAAGTTAGCATTTCAGCAACCGGGTTTTTGACGTTTTTAAATCCTGGATCCGCCCCTGTAATCGGAGCGTTCTGCCCCGTTTGGGCTCAGTCTGTTTGCATTATTTGAAACAGGAGGAGGGAGAAGAACTATGATGATAAGGGTATTGCATTATTGATTTTCAATTCGATAACACGATGTCGGTGGTGCCGAATTCAGAACGAAAAACAATTGCCTTGCAACTTAGTTTCCAGCAATTTATGGTAAACAAAAGGAAAAAACATCTAAAATAAACTTACTTATAAAAAAACTCAATTTTGCTCCGGGACTCTAGCCGAGTCCTGCTACTCCGAGTCCTCAAAGGGTGAGTCCAAGTATGAGTGCCTTGAAAATGGACGCGAGTCTCCATCACTGATCTTATAAGTAAAGGATTCTCCTCTCCAGTTTTGGTATATGCAAGTTGCCATATATAAAATTTGACGTTTCAGTGCCATATCCCTCCATTGTTTTTAATCATACAAAACTTTATGGGGTTTCTTTCCTCCTCTTACTGCCTCCTTTTAATATTATCTATTTTCTCGACTTTCTTTTAACTTAAAGTATATATGTCACCAATTTTATAGCTGTTGAGTACATCTACCACGAAGATATAGATCTACAACAGCCAGATTTTTTCTCTCAATTCAGGTTATCCTCTGTGCAGTTCATGCTGGTTTGTCGCAGTACACCTCATATCTGAGAAACGTTTGTAGTATTTGTGCAGTAACTCAGTAAAGGGAATAAGCAGCGATTATGTGAAGATAATAAAACTAAAAAATGGGAAATGATTTTAGCTTATAAATCAAAGATAAGTATGTGCAATTTTTATATACATTTAAAGGGGGATGGCCCCTGATTGAGGATATGAAGTTTTTTTCTTGATAGACGGGCCATTCACTCAAAAACCCCACAAATCGTAAAGCTTTGCACGGATATTTCAATCTGTTTTGATGGAAGAGCTAAAAACGTGATTTATATGAAGCCACCTAGAGTATGTGTTAAAATTAATATTGGTCGACACAATGTGGCCATTTTTGCTCATAACTTCCAAACCAAAAATACTTTGGCTCGAGATTTCACAGGGTAAATGAGAAAAATAGTAATTTCTTCTTATACCAAAGATGTTGAACACTTTCCGGTTTAAAAATCTGGGGCTTATGGGGACGAGGGGAGGCTATTAGCACGGGCCATGGACTTGAATGCAGGAACAAAAACATGAAACTAAAAAAAAAAAAAAAAAAAAAAAAAAAAAAAAAAAATAGCGAAAAAATGAAGTAGTATTTTAGGAAACTTGTCATACCGTATCCTGCAAATAGACATACAGCGAGGACATCTTCAAATCTACACAAAACGCTGATTGTGTTTACACCAGAAACAGAGGAGACTAAGATCAATAATGTTTGTGCTTGAGGTCAAAGGTGCGTAAAGGTCCATGTGGTTGCACCAATATTATGCTTATACAATCTGGGATATTCACAGGAAAGCCTTTTTTTTTTTTTAAAATTTGTTCTTGGTTTGTTTTTTTTGTATAGAAATTACAGAATAAAAAAAAGTTACGGCCGTGTCTTTAATAAAAAGATGTCAAGCCAACCACTTTCAGGTTATGTTAG
>JAMKCH010002636.1:0-36951 GCA_023653785.1 Ophioderma brevispina | reverse complement strand
CAAATGCATATTTCACACAGTCACAAATTTGCAAAAGTGCATGTGTGTGAAAAGTTTAAAAGAAAACATTGGAGCCCTTAAAAGTTGTGTATTTTTAGATGAATACAAAAATGAAAAAATATTGTATTACATTAAAGGTGTCATCATCTTTGAGACAAATTGTATTATTTTGTCTAAATAAAGAAACAAGCTATATTTATAATGACCTTGCCCCACAAGAACAGTTTACACTTTCAGCCCACAAGAGTTCAAATAACATGTAAATGTCCTTTGCTATCTACAGTAGATAGCTCTTTGTAAGTCTGCATTTTATTAAGTGACTCGCTCGTGGGGACATATTCAGTCTAGGGACTGGGGGGTACAATGTGGGCAATATATAAACCAGCTCATTCAACCAATATAAAATGTCAAATGCAAATGCACATGAAAGGCATGATTGTGCAGAAATAAAATGGTTTAAAATTTAATCCAATGGATTACAAATTTATAGAAATATGTACTTTGTGTGTGGGTTGAAAAAAAGGGTGAAAAAAGCTTATTCTTCAAACAACAACATAACCATGCATTTAGCGAGAGTACTCAAGTTTGGTTTGGGTCAGAGGGGTTTTGAATCAATCCCATGATGCATAGCAATGTGCCTATACCGTAATGTACTAAACACATGTCAGTACTTAGGGATAACAAGTATTCCAAAAGTTTAAGAACCACAAGACATTTCATAATCATGCAAAAAGGGTTTTTATGTGTAAAGAATAGGATTTTTATGTGATCACATGACCCTACTGAGGTGAAATTTCCCAAAACTGGTGCATTGTGGGATTGACTCAAAACACCCTCTGGGTTTGGGTAGAGACGTGCCTCTGAGAATCTGCAAGTCGGCCCATGGCTATACCAAATTTCCACAAAAATTTGACCCATCAGTATGCACAAATTTGCCACCGCTTAACCCAACTTTGGCAAATTTAAACAATGTCAGCTCTGCTGAGGTAAATTTGAGCTATCCTTCAAAAATATGAGAACATTTGAAAAAAAAACATCATATACCAAAACTGACCTAGAAAAAAGGGCAATTAATATACCAAATGTCCTTAAATGAGCCCCACATTTGTAGCACGTCCCTGAATAAGCACTTGTACTGAGTAGCCTTAGGGCATTTGAAAAGAATTATCTTAACATGTCCATGGATAGCTCTCTGCTCTAGATAGCACTTTAAGTGTCTGTATTCTGATATTTATCCACACTCTCCAGTATACCGGGCTATACATGAGGATGTCTTGTTTGTTAGATAAACGCAATGCTACACGCATTGTTGTTAAATAACTGACAGAACTTGTGTGTGTAAATATGAACACCAACTGAACATTCGTGTCAATACATGCTCCTGCATATTGAGTATGCTGACTTTCATATGTACACAGCTATCACCTCAATTTAAATCTATTAAAGTGACTTCATTCAAGTTACACACATACCTATCTCCCTATGGGGATCTGTTATTATTAAGACAGTGAGTCAAAGATTTACACGCAATTTTAGAAAAATATTTAACAATATTTTAACAGTTGTAGAAATGGCTTTTTATACATGAAAATAATAGCTCATTATATCCACTGCTTGGTAAAAAAATCGAAAGTTAAACTTTTCGCATATTATATATAGAAAATTAACAGAAAGCCGCCAAAACCATATTGACCACGGTTTTTTACAATTCTTCACGTCCACGTCAGCAACGCCATTGACCTACTGTCATCTTAAATCCTTAAATAACTTGTTTTTCAAGCAAACCATTATCTAATCCATACCAAATGTGCTGATAATATTTCTTAACAATAGTATGACAGTAGCGTAACAGTGGCAATTGGGAAGGGAACGCATTGCCCCCTCCCCATGGCCCCTTACCAGGAATAAGCTGCTACCGGTAATGGGAAATTTGCATTCAAAGAAAGTTTTCCCGCGACAAGATATGTGAACATTTCGAACGTTCATTGAAAACAATGCTTCAATGTTTGGGTGTAGGATTCCAAAATTTGTTAATTGATTTCAGAATACTGAAAAAGAGTTGATGACCATTTTCCTTGATATTGGAAGGTTTACACAAAGCAAGGTATCAAAGCAAGCAAAGACTGTCATGTATGTACTTGTGTAGACTCATTCAATTCCCTTGTGGCCAAATTCCCAACAGTGAAAATTCCGTGAGACATGTGAAAAATGGTCACCTTCTTTAATTAGCATAACTTCTCAATGCAAAAGTCAAATCGAAATTCAAAATTTTTCTAGTAGGTAAAAATTCTTGTTTTATATGTGGTATTTTATCTCTTCTCGGTAGATTTTTTTCACTACTTAGAAAAATTTAAAGAAATGAGTGTTAAATCTTTTTGACTCAACCCTGGTACAGCGATTGGGCTTCTACATGGATGGTCACAGAAACAAGTTTTCTCAAGTTACAGCATATGAAACTGTAAACCAAAGATGGAAATCTATTTTGCCAATGATGAGCGTATGGTGTTATATGTGACCCTGATAAAGTTATCAATTTTAACAGGTATAATGCTAATGTTACTGTATGTATGAGTATTCAACAATTTCAGTGTTCAAATAGAAAATAATCATAGTGAATCTAGCCTGTGATTAGAGACCAGATTGGACTTTCTTTTGGATATTCATTTGAATATTTGGCATAATTACATTATACCCTTCATACCTACTTTATATCATGTGCTTTATTCCATTACCATGAAGGGTACAATGCAATTATGCCAAATATTTGCTTGGACATTAATCTTTATAAATTTATAAAATTATAAAATTATTTTTCCAAAGTATTTACCAAAAAGTGATTTGTTCATTTAAAAAGTTACTTTTTTTGTATAAGAAATGGCCTGGTCACACATAAGTAGCTCACGCAGTAGGTTGTATAAATTATAGGTTAATAACTGCGAATTTACTTCTTACTGTGAAAAATGGGACAAATCAATGCACGCGCGCTGAGATTTTTATGCATTGGACAAACTCAAAATTCAGCGCAAGTGCATTGATTTGCCCTTTTTTCGGCAAAGTAAATTCGAGTTATTAACTAATTCATACATGACAGAAAAATTAAGATTTTGCCTTAATGAGGGATACACCGTAGTTTTAAAATCTCAATTTATTATGGAGATTAAACAAATTATACCTACTAAGCAAATAAATCAGTCCTGCGTGGCGCGGACGCTTTCAAAGCAAAAAGCACTTACGCAGTACGGAGTGCAACTGGACATTGTTTCAATACCTCGCGCTACCTTCGCTGTATTTTGTTAGCACGTCTTGCACCTGATTTGCTGTTGTATATGCATAAATACGAAGTGTGTATGAATTTGGGATTAAAACCATTGCAGTATCTCGTTTACACCATCATAGACTTTTCACGGTATTACAGCAAGATTAACTTATATTTGTTAAATGTCCAAATAATATTGAACCAATTCACATTACAATTTAAATGAATTCTATATGTCCCAATAATTATTGCCATGATGTCCACTTGCCAACCAGGGCTCAATTTAACACTTCGTATTTTAAACAAAGTTTTGATTTTCTATAGCCAGGACTCAATTTGAGCTTAGCTTTTTCACACAGTGAATTAGTATGTTGACAAGCATTATGCAAAAAAATACAGTGTCGTCTGTCCGTCATTGGTTTGTGAATGGGGACAGAGGTCACATGAGGTCACCAACATTTTGGGTCACTACCACAATAAAAAAGGAGATCCCGGTCTGCTATACCGGCCCTGTTACAAAATCTTTGTCACCACAAATACTCGCTATTGGGGGTATTCGTGTTTTTACCGAGACCACGCGAAAAGAAACGGAAGCAGTCCTGTGCGTATTACCATGAAGCGTCTTGCGAACGCAACCGCAGTGGTTGCGTAAAGATTTTTCATGGGTAAAAAGATTGAAAAGGCTCGCGGTGTTAAAATCCCGCCTTCCGATCACATTTTTAATGGGTAAGTGAGCGTGGTTGTGGGCCATAAAGAATGTCCTCATTGTAATGTTTAATCTTTTATAAATATCATTAGTATTTTTTGGATCCAATATTTTCCACACTGTATCCATACACACATAATAATGAATGAAATCGTCCGGTGCTTTGAATAATAGTAGCACAATGTGAATTAATTTGGCCAGTTGTGTGTTTGTATGTGTTCGACTTCGACCACATTTGAAGACGTTTTGTGTTCCACGTTCAAAAGGAACATTTCAGGCCTTAAATTTCAATGGGGTCATGAGAGAAATTTGAAGTTCTTCTGATAACAAAAATCTTCCAATTTGATAGAGTAGTTGTGTGGTGTGTGTGTGGGGGGGGGGGGTTTGATCGCTCGGGTCACCCTTAAATGAACAATGTAATTCCTAAAAGATTATGTGTATCTTATATAGCCCACTTTGCCACAGCGCTTTGGGAGTATTTTTTCCCATTAACAATAGCCCCAGCAGAGCAACACTGCAAAGGATGCACTGATTTGATAATAAATTCACTGGTGTATACATGTCTTAAAATTTAGGGTAAAATACCTGTATTTACAATTACGGAGCCACCCTCGTGTTTAATTTTTTGTGAAATGGAATTTCTATTTTCACGCAGACCAGCAATCTTATTACTAGATGCTATGCACTCCAGTTTACGAGACAATAAAATTTGAAAATAAATGGGCTGACCATATGCCCCCCCCCCCATGGCTTTTAACCATGCAGTTATCTACTTCTCCTTAAAAACGGAAAAATTTACGGGTATTGCCGTACTCCAATCATTTTTTTTGTTGACAAAATCGTTTTTTCTTGATTTGGGGAAGTGTCACGGGCTGTTAAAAACTTTTTTATTTGAAATATATAGTACATCACTACATTCAGCGAAGTTCCCTCACTTCAATACATGTGTTTATCATCTGAGGGCCTTATTTGAAAAGTTATTCCTTAGACGGTAGACCTACAGTGTAAAATTACCTTTCTGAACTTACCGTCACATAGTATACAAAGGCTATAGAATATACCGTATTTTACGGGTATTGGAAATACAGCAAAGTGTATTTTTTATGTTAATTTTTTCAGGGCCTATCTGCTGAATTTAAAACTGTCGCTCTTATTCATTTTAATTGTCAATAATGTACTATTGGAATTGTCAGTACAGTTTACGAATAAAAAAACAGTATTATACAGCCATACATTCTGTCAACAAAATCGGTAATGCATTTTACATGTTTTTGACCCAGGTTTTGATTGTAGATTTTTACAACAAACTGTCAAATTTGTACGGGGACACAATGTAAAAAGGTCCTACATTTAATTGGCGTCATTGGGTTTTTTATTCTATACACATTTCGCAAAAATCTTTAATAACTTACCGACTCAATACTTTTCTAGTGTTTTGATAATTTTTTTTTCATACAATGTACTGGCGCTTTTACAGTATTGTTAATGAATTGTTGGCAGATTTTTTCAGTGCAGTGCATGTTCGCTAAAACCTGTCCCTTTTTACCACTTGGAACCTCAAAATTGGCCGAGTGTTTTTGGTGATTTGCAACTTTATAGAGGATTGCTGGCATTTAAAATTGTGTACTGTTTTTTTCTTCATAGGCCTCTTTTACTTTCCCTATCCAGACGTATTTAAAATTAGCTCTGGCTCGACTCTTAACTGTAAGATGCTGATTATATGTGAAAAGCATGTCGACGACCCAGAATGAAGCCGGGTGGGCTTGCACATCACGCTTTCTACAGGGTGAACAGAGATATTCTTGGATAATTATCATAAAAAAATTAAACAAGGATGTTTTTGTCGACATGCGCAGCAGCATGAAACGGTTGAAAAATAATGGCGTCGAATGTCTGCGGGTGAGTACCGCAGCACGCGTTTGTGTGTTACGCTGAAGACGCTGCCAACGCATAAGCTAACGAAAGATGGCGAGACGCGTAAAATGCATTTGCGAACATTACGAATACCCCCAATAGCGCGTCCATTGCCGGACAAACATGGCGGCCAGCGGGATCTCCTTTTCTATATCTGTGGTCCACTTACCAAAGCCCATGGTATACAAGTATAATGAAAATGTGGTATGATGTGGAAACAGTGGACAATTAGTTTAGGGTAACCATGGGTCACCATGTTACCACGACAGATACACAGACACAACCAAAAACAGGACAGATTACACTACCAATTAAAGCAATCCCTATTTGCTGCTTGCTTAGACAGATGACACAACAAAAACAACATTATCGAGGGATGACCAGCAATGCCAATATGAGTTTGCGTGCAATTTCATCCCAGGTGTATCTCAAACGTTAAATTGCATCATCGAATTGTCTCAAAATGATTGGAACCAGGATATGGGACATTAAATATTTAATCACTAATAACTGAATTCTATGTGGACTAATAGAAAGGGTCATGTGTGAATCTGTCGATCTAATAATCTGAAGCCAATAATTGATGTATACAGTTCATATAGAAGTCCCCAGGATGCAAATGAGCTTTGCCATTTATTACGTCAAGTGCTACTGTACGATTCATACAGCGCATGACGGAACAATTTATACCTCATTTGGCAACCTTGGGACTTCAATATGAACATCTACTAGTATTGCATCTGATAGCTCTAAGTTTTTGTTATCAAATTAAAATCGTATGTAATCATGGTTTACACAATTTAAAGTTGATAATTCACTGCTCCAAAAAATAACGACATATTGCTCTCAATCAAATAGTCAATCTTTCAAAAGCATGTAACTTCTGAATGAACTGTGCTATCTCATGAATCTTAAAATTCCTTAGAGAAGATAAACTAATGATACAACTACTATATTTTCCTATATTTTAACAATTGAGCCTGAAAAACAATGTATTTTAATTAAAAAGTAGTGATTTTTCTTTATGAGAGGACATTGAAATTTAAGTCTTAGTCTATTTCACATCAGCTCCACAGTGATTAGTAGTGGACAAGCATTATGGACATGCAGAAAGCGCAGTGTAGAATTTGAGTGGGCGCATCCCCCGAAATCTCTTTGGGCACTTTTAAGCTGACCTAATGCCTTTCATAGGTTTTCATTAATTTAGCAAGCTCACTACGCTTTCCTGGATGGTATACTCCCCCTCCCCCAGTTTTTGTGGCTATCACCACTAATCCATGCACTTTCTTTCTTAGATAAATTGAAATCACCTCACACCACATTACTTCTGAAATTGATCATGTCATTTTTGATATACCGTGGTTTAGGAGTTTTCATGCTTTGTGAACCTTGACATATCTAGTTTTCAAATATACCCACCACATGGAACGTTAGGATTGAAACAGATCCTTACTGACTTCACATAAAATTGTGTAGCTAGCATGAAGGAATTTATGTACTGATTAGGACACGGGGTACACTGTCAAAAATGTTCCTATGTTACCAGACTTTAACTTTTAAATTACGATAAACCCTGATTATTCAATAATCACGCTTTGTTACATTATACTAATACATAAAATTATA
Source organism: Ophioderma brevispina (assembly GCA_023653785.1). Taxonomy (NCBI): domain Eukaryota; kingdom Metazoa; phylum Echinodermata; class Ophiuroidea; order Amphilepidida; family Ophiodermatidae; genus Ophioderma; species Ophioderma brevispina. The sequence goes on along the minus strand of JAMKCH010002636.1, from coordinate 29,449 downwards.
CAATTGGCAGCAGACAAATTAAATAAACAGTGGTTATAAAATAATACTTGGATAATACTTGTTGAAAAGGGATGGAATTTATACCCGACGTTATTAATATTTCTGTAATATTACGTTTCTCTGTCCACTTTACTTGTGTTTACTGTATATATGACGTATGCAAATTATTTACCTATACACTTTGTTTTAAATAACGTCATAAGTAATGTCATTAAAAAAAGGCAAAATAACAAAAATAAAATTCTTTTATTTTTAACAATATTTTTTTTTTTTTTTTTTTTTTTTTTTTAACATGTTATTTTGTATTTTAATTAGTTAGTTTAATTTGAAAAAAAAATTCGTACACATATATATATTTAAGTTTAGCATCCGATATCTGTAAAGTTACGTAGTGTATTGGATAAGGTTTTAGGATTTGTAATCTTAGGCCCTGGTTCGAATCTTAGTAATGTACATTAATTAAGTCTCCTCAGATGATGATTAAAATAATTGGATATTACAATTACCATACAACCAAGTATATAATGGTTAAATTTTTATTCACGTTTGTCCCTTCGTTTTTGGCTTGTTTTTCCCCCTCAAACTTGTCTGAATATAACTTTTTTTACAACATTTGGTGACGTAAATACAACGTTTGTAGAATGTAACGTACAATAGTGAAAATTTGGTCAGAGATTATGAATAACATTTTAAGTCTTAATATTAAAAAAAAAGTAAAAACCAACCAATAACTTGGAGCTGAGATTTAACCCCGTATCTTACATTCCCTGCAATGAGTCTTGTATTTTACGGCCTCCATTTATTTTACGTTCTGCCGTTTGTGAGTCCCAAGCTGCCAGTCAAATACGATGTTTTTTAAGGTTATTTTTAACAGTGTAGGACACAATCTGCTCGATTTAGGATTGGGATTTCCATGCCTGAGAGAAATGATGCTCTGACAAATCTGTTTTGCGACTTATTGTTCAGTAGGACCATATTCTGAGAATCACTCAACCAAACTGAACAATTTTTTAGGCAAGATGCTCAATTACCAATTCTACTTGATAAAATAAAATCTATAGAATCACTTTAATTTTGGGTAAAGTTTTTATTGAGGTCACCACGTATGTCTATTACATGACATATATAGATTCGTACTCATTGATATTAAAATCACAAAAGGTCACAGCCCGTCAAACAGGGGACATGCCCGTAGGAATCAACTCTGGCCTGCCACGGGCCCATATGCAGGATTATTTTGGGTGAAGGAAATCCAAAAGTGGACCTTTTTTGTTAAAATGGAATCTAACCCAAAACGATCCTTTTTTGGGGACTTTTTGAACATTATTTTCATCACTGGAAAAGTGATTCTTATCCATTTTTTTGCTAACTTTTTTAAACTTTAAAAAAAAAAACAGCAAAAAGGGACCCCCCTTTTGACCCCTTTTTGTGGATTTTGGGGGGACTGAACCCACTGCACTCCTGTGTAGGGTCCTGTTGGTGTGTGTTTTATTGTATCTGCCTGAATATAACATGTATGCCGGAGTCATTATTATTAAAATCGTTCTGTTTCCAAAGGGTACTGATTCAGTCCTTAATCATTCAGGTGAGGTCTAATGTGTATATAAAGCTTTACAACCATTCAAAAATATCAATTTGAAAATCTTGAAGGTTCGCTATAATTTTTCAAATGTGTTCGTGTCTCTTTAAAATATAGTCACACTATGGCAAGTATGCATAGCCCGGGGCAGAGCACAGATGAGTTTATTGATAAAAAGGCCAACTTTGACATACATTTACTGTAGGTTGGTGTGTTGTGTTAAAGTCTGCCACGCAAAATGGGAGTGACTATATGACACAAATGTTCAAGTATGTTGATATTTGACACAATCATTGTGTTCTGTCTCGTTATTTTGCTGGATGCAGTAAGCATTCCAAGCATTAGACTATCAATGGAAGAGAAGTGACACACCGCCTACTGGAGGATGCTGGATAAATACAAGAATATTGAAGAGCTCCAAAGTGTTTTGTTCCCCCAGCCGCCAGAGTGGCGGCCAAGGGTATTGTCTTTGAAATGTTCTTTCTTCTGTCATTTTCTCAAGCTTATAATTATTTCATGAGGTCTTGATGATTTGATATAAAATTGGATTGATGGAGCCTATATTATATGTGAATCTATGGGTTGCAAAAATATTTAAACCCATACCGGAGACCAATAACGATTGGGCGGAACGAAATCTTCCAATTTCATCAATATGTTTTGGATCTGATATTTTCCATACAAACACAATAATGAACAATTATATGTTTGTATGGATCCATGCCTAAGTGATTTGAATGCAAACATTTTTGCCCCACAAAATGGTTTTTAAAAATGGGATGACCCAACTTAAGTCTATAAATTTTTAATCTTGATAGAATAGTCTTTACCCAAGCCCCATCGGTAAAGTTTCTTGCGGATATTTCAATTTTTTTGAGTGAGAGCTGCAAAGTATGATTTTGTAAGCCTTATAGAGTACTCTTAAAATTAATAATTTGGTGAACAAAAATGGGAATTATTTTTGCTCATAAAAATCAAAACCAAACATCTTTTTAGCCTAAGATTTCACAGGGGTAAATGAGGAAAAGAGTGGCTTTCTCTGATACCAACATTTTGCCCCACTTCCAATAAAATCGGCTGGGGACGAGGCTGTTAACGATCAGACCATGGATATCTAATAACGGAATGGTTTTAGGACAAAGTTTTTGCACTTACGCTTGTCAAAGACTGATGGACATCCTAAATACAGAAGGCAACCACAGGCCACCTACGGCGGTACGGTAAGTGTGTAATTCCTGTTTCTACAATTGAAAAAAAAAAGTTGGCGTTAATTGAAACAGCGTTTGAAAATTCTCAAGACGGAGGATATAACGAAAGGATTTTAGGAAAAGGGGATGCGGCCGTAGCAATTGAGTGTGTCACTTTGTCCGGGTTTGCCAGCACACAAGTACCCGACAAAAAAACGTTTCAATTTTCTCGCTAGGTCTATAGGTTCAGACCCAATTATGATTTAAATATTCACAGCGTCCGGAAATAAGGCGGGCCCTCGGGTCAAATACCCACAAAAATACGAGGACCCGTCATTGTTTACCTGACGGGTCCAGGACCCGCAAAGAAATTTGTCATTGTAAGGTGAAGATTGCATGACAACCTGATTACTTATGTTTACCCTTACTTGAATATCATGATTATTCCGGTCTGACATAACTTACTTAAAATAAATTTGTAATCCATAAATTCCATGGTTACTTTTAGTATTATTAAACACCCAACATGATAATGATTTGTACCGATTTTATATAGATCCCCGATTGATGTACTCTAATCGGGTTTACATATTTACTCCATGTGTCATGGCGACGTTCTATGAAAATCGATCGTAAAAAGGAGACCAGATTTTAGTCGGAAAATTGACGAGATTAATCACAGTCCGAGATAAATTAACTGCAGATTTTAAGACAAATTATAATTTTTTCATCCCACCGTGAAGGATATCGCGGGAGATCAGATTAGTAGCGTTGTCTGGGAAGTAACCGAAGTAGCACAGGCCAAGCCAACGCAAAAGGGTAGTTATGCCAAAAGTCAGAGCAGTACAGGTAGCAAAAATGGGACTATAATACGGAACAAGTAGCACTGATCCTGCTAGTTCTTTCAGTCGGAGACAGGAATAATGTAATGACACTGCCAAGTTCCCGGGGGGGGGACCCTCACATGGATATAAAGTAAGGCTGCGCTTTTCAAACACCAGGGGCATTTTGGGGACAGGATCCCCAAATAGTTTTGGGAGAGAGAGGGCCCAATTGCCCCAAAATAGGGTGTGGGGGGGGGGGGTCTGAATGAAATTTTGGAAACATTTTAAAAATAGAGAAGTCTTGGGGTAAAAAAGGTAAAAGGTTCCCCCAAAATAGGGTCTTGGGGGACAGGGGTAAAATTTTCAAAAAATATAGGGGTCTTAGGGTGAAATTTAAAAAAAAGGGGGTCTTTGGGTGACAACGATACCGAAAATGGTGGGGTTCTACATGCATTTTGCATCCCAAAAATGGGAAGCCACCCACAGGTCCACTATCAGAAAGAGATTAGAGCAATACTAGCAGGAACTAAAATGTCTTGGATTGTGATTTCAGAGTTTGAGAGAAGAAAGTTGAGATCATTTTTTCGACACCATGTTCTCATCAATTCCAGTCAGAAATTGGTGGTTTGAAGAATTAATACATCACTCAAAATTTTACTTTTAGACTTTATTATGATAATAATATCAACATACCTTGATTGCCATGACACTTCGAAACAAAAGTGATTTGTGAAAATAGTGTTTTAAGAGCATATGCTGCATATCAGGGCTTGGCTCGAATCTTGGAAATGGTTAAAAAGATTCATATTGAATCGGACCTAGAAATTAGTGAGGACCTGGGAGTTCAGAGTAGTTAAGGGTTCCCAGGGGACCCTTGTGATTTTTTGCTATTTCGAGGCCTGCATATTCAAAACAAAACATAGTAACGGGACCATCTGATGCAAAAATCTACATAGAACCCCTTCGTTTTCCGGAGATATTTGAGATTTAGTTTAATTTGCGCTATGACGGACTGATAACATTAATCTATCGCTCCAGTCAGTACTAATTTAGATAAATATCTTTCGCAGTCTTGACACAGACTACACTGTGGGAATACTTTCCGGACCCGCCGTAACAGCCACCAGATTAGACAAGGACCCTGTAGACACATGAACTTGTTACGGCACACATTGAAAACCCATATGTAGCCTGCATACCCATGCATATATAAGATAAAACCAAGAAAGGAAATATGAGCCTTTTATTAGCAATGGTATTTACTTGTCGTAGGTGTTTTGTGTGGGCATCAGTAATTGATTTTTTCAAAAGAGTTATCTATTTATTCATAATCAATGGTAGTATGATTAGGCCAAAAAAGTTTGTTTGCCGTAAACATGACCGACCCTTAAAAACCCTGCCGACTTAAATTGTTTTTATGCAAAATAGCAATTTTTTTTTTTAATCTCCCGACCAACCCATGATTTTCATTCACATTTTATATTTTGTGTCACCAACAGAAAGACAAAAAAAAACAAAACATTAAAGACCAAATAACTAAAACAAGGAAAATAAAACATCTTTCATTGAAAAATATTTAAAAAGTAGCCTGTTGCAATGATTTTAGAGGAACATTGTGAAGTTTATCTAAATAAAAAAACAAACATTTTTTAGGCTTTATTTGTACACATACCTAAATATGCCTACTACGAAGTCATCAGACGGGGAGGACATGCCAACCTAACCAGCAACAGAATGACATCAAACTCGGCTAACCGAGTGCTAGTCTTTCAAAGACTTCATGGTAGGAGGGCACTCTTACACATATCGAACGGTCACACACAGACTTGGACTTAGGACTAGGCCTGAGTCACGAAAATTTAATTATAAATGGACCGTTATTGCACACCCACTTGCACTGTTTGCAGCAAGGTAATCCACTAACCCGACGGCTTTTGACGTCAATAATGTTCTTAAATTATCATGATATTACTAAGATCTTTTGAACGAGGTTTAAGAGCTGAATTTGTAATGTCATTGAGACAGATGATTGCCATAGTAAATGCACATAGTAGTTCCCCCAAAATTACAGTTTGGAAATCCCCAATGCCCAAATCGAGCCAATCATCTATCCACCATGGAAGTCATACGGACAAGTGAGTCATATTACAATGTGCTTGTATCAGTGCTGAAAGAGATCTGTTATAGTTATGTTTGTCCATTTCCATTATTTGGTTTGAATTAAGTTTCATGTTCGTAACTTGAGAAAACTAATACACATGAAGTCTAATACACCCATGCAAGTATCTCAACCACAAGACAAAAGATGGCAGGAATAAAGCGTTGTGTGTACAGCAAATAAGACCTTGGAACAATTTTTTACGATGATGTATATTGTACATGTACTGACCGGAGTTTTTATTTGTTATTATATGGTAAATAGCACCCTAAATTTGGGCCATGCCAGACTTTTGACAGATGGCATACATATATAGCCTACCTCCAAAAAAACACAATTAATTCAAGTGAAAACTAGAGTGATTTTTTATTAATGTTCAGATCCAGACGTTAAAGTAAAACAAATGGCCTGGTGTAATCAGTAAAGGAGAGGGGGGGGGGGCCTTTGTTTTGACCAGAAAAGCTTGAAAATCATGATTACATCAGCCCTTTTTTGCCTCCTCAGGAGGAAATTTTTATCTCAACCATGAAAAATTACCTCAAAACCACCTCAAAATGGGAAAATCTGCCTCAAAACTCGGAAATTGCCCCTATAACTGGTGACCCCTGTTATGTCCCTGGTGGTACTGGGAAATATACCAACAATATTCATAAAAATTGAAACAGTTGTTTAAAGGAAGGTGGGCAATACAGTATGTCAGTAATTGGACAAGCAATGTGGCAACCAGTAACCTGTCGTGGGAGATGGACAATAGAATCTATGGCAAAAACCTCCTATTTGTATCTCCCACCAATGTTGTGTTACCAAGTAAGGTCTTTTGGTGCAAGAGTCATCAAAATTGGAACAGGTATGTGGGCAATACAGTACCTGTCTGTGGGAGACGACAACAGAATCTCTGCAAAAAAAAAACAACTCCCATTTAACACCACATGTTGTGTTACCAAGTAAGGTCCTAGTGCAAGAGTCAATTAAAATGGACACGGAAGATATGACCTTTGGCCTTTGGACCTACAAGATTTGTATCTCACACCAAATGTTGTGTTTCCAGTAGGTCCCTTGGGTCAAGAGTCATCAAATGGACAAGATGTTGGCACTACAGTAAACCTGTCCTGTGGGAGATGGACAACAGAATCTATGGCAAATCTCCTATTTGTCTCTTCTCACTACATGTGTGTTCACCAAGTAAGTTCCTTGGTGCAAGAGTCGTCAAAATTGGACAAGGAATTGTGTCACTCCAGTAACCTGTCTGTGGAATACAGACACAGAATCCTCTGGGCAAAAACTCCTATTTGTATCTCGTACGGTCCTTGGGTGCAAGAGTTATCAAAATTGGACCATGATGTGGGCAATACAAGTACCTTTCTGTGGGAGACGGCACTAGAAATCTATGGCAAAAACCTCCGATTTGTATCTACACCAAAATGTTGTGGTTACCAAGTAATGTCTTTTGGTGGCAATAGTCATCAAAATTGGAGCAAGGAATGTGGGCAATCCAGTAACCTGTCTGTGGGAGACGGACAATAGAATCTATGGCAAAAAAAACCTCTATTTGTATCTCACACCAAATGTTGTGTGTACCAATAAGGTCTTGGTACAAGGAGTCATTCAAAAGTGGACAAGGAATGGGACATGCAGTAACCTGTCTGTGGGACGACGGACAACAGAATCTATGGCAAAAAATCTCCTATTTGTTCTCACACCAATGTTGTGTTACCAAGTAAGGTCCTTGGGTGCAAGAGTTCCTCCAAAAGTGGACAAGGAATGTGGGCATACAGTAACCTGTCTGTGGGAGACAGAAACACAGGAATCTATGGCAAAAAACCCTCCATTAACACCCAAATGTTGTGTTGTTTACCAAGTAAGGTCCTTTGGTTTTGCAAGAATCATCAAAATTGGACAGAATATGAAAGTATGACCTTTGGCCGGCCTTGCGACCTACAAGATTTGTATTCACACCAATGTTGTTGTTACCAAGTATGAGGGGCCTGGGTGCAAGGAGTCATTAAAATTTGACAAGGAATAGGGCAGGTACAGCAATGTTTTGGAGACAAAGGACACCGCCAAGGACAGTGACACCCTGGAGGACAATATCTGTGTGTTTTAAAAATCCCACTTGGCTAAAGCTGCCAGGGATAAAAAAAAATCTGCCATCTGCCATAACTTTCCATGCCTCTCTTGATATTTACCGGTGCACCACTTACCCATCAAAATTTCAACTATAGTTGTTTCGAAAGAATATATACGTGAACTGCCATTGTGGGATTAGTGTAATCCACTCTATGGAATACGTAACTTTTTATACTTGGGTATCACACACTTGCCTGTAAGGGCATGTCTGGTCTTGTGGTCAGGGTGCCTAAGGGAAAGATTGTATTACTCTGCAAACTGACTAGAGTCTGACTCTGACATTATGACCCAAGTTATCATATTGCCAAGTGTCCAATGCAACAGCGTAATGATGCTCATTTACGGGACCTTAAATATCTGCCTAGAGATGGTCTGCCTATAACATTAGTTGTCTGTGGTGGAGAGCGGGGGATCACGAAGCCCAGAAACCAACCCCTAAAAGGGGCAAGGAACTCCGCTACAAAATGGCAGAAATAGTCAGGAATGTAATGTTTTTCAGGGGGATGCTGTGTTCATTCATGCAAGACATCTGTCCCTGAACAAAAAATCCTGAATATTTCCACCACAGCCTCTCCTGAGCAGAGGCCCCGGGGAGGGGGAGGGAAGGGCCACTTGCATTCAAAGATGGAATGAATTCGGAACAAGAAAACGTGCAAAAGGTGATTACGCGCGGACATTAAATAGGGTGTCAAAAAACACAAAAACGGACAACAGGGTATGTTTTTTCTTAACACATGAAATTGTGATGTCGTGTTTAGGGTATGTAATGCTCAAATTAAGCAGAGTTCAAAATCACCCAAAAATATGTAATCGGAAGTAAAGCAAATCAACTATAAGGTTATGCAACACGTGCATTGCTTACTTGTTTAGGGTACGGAAAAAAAATGACAAAAAATAATTTGTTAATACTTTTAATGTAGCAAAAATACAAAAATACTTGTTTGGGTATGTATATTTTTAAGTTGGTGGAAATACTTGGTTAGGGTTCACTTTTTTATCAATGTTCCACATCATATCCACCTTGGAATACAAGTCCCCACTCCCCTCTCTTTAGATTTTGGAGGCCATGCTAAACAAATGTTTGTTTGTCAGTAAATACACGTGTCGGTACATTCACAAATCCGTGCCCCCATCAACAGAATCCTGGCTACGCCACTGTCGCTGATATGAAATCGGATGTCCATAGCATAGCTATTTGGCGCTGATCCCCGAAAGGCCATCTCATTGGTGCCACCATTTTTTCCATCCGGGAACTTGTACCAGAACAGGTCATGTTTACAAAAGTTGTTGATTCGTTATGTTCGCTCGCCGAACGGTGCCTAAAATTACAATACAAAGTAACCTTTTCACGTGAAGTGAATCTTACAAAAATGTAGCAAAGAATATCAAAGGAACAAAAACAATCGAGGCACTGGTGTTGAAATGCACGACAAAACTGATTATTTTTTCGTCGTACTGTAGGCCCTACTTGGTCACATGACGGACGTTACACACTTATTTTGCAACGTCACAGATAGGGTACGTTTTCTGGTATTTCGTTAACTCTCCTAAACCGTATGGTTTTAGCCGACTTGAGTCTGGTAAAAAGTTCCGGATGAAATGGGGCACCGTAATTGATCTGTGCATTTCAGGGATTGTGCAAATAGTCTATTGAAGTGAAGCAGAATGCAGGGTGGTGCAACCAAGCTTCATTCATAATAGCAACTTCACCAAATATCAAAAGAATTACGCAGACGGAGTGCATTTCGGTGCTTTGATGTGGGTCGGGTTTGGGTGTTCCCATTAACCCACATACGCGACCTCGTCCTCGTCCATTATCGTACAAAAAAAATCAGAAATATGACCCTTCAGTTGGAGTTGATCTTCAACTCCAACGGTTTTGGAATAAGGAAATATTCCTTAACAACCTTAAAAAGCAGAACTTTTCAACAGGTTTTTGCTTTTACGTGTAAAACAATGGCGACGGCTAAAAGTTGGGATTTCTTGCCACCCTCCCCTGGCAGAATGCATGACTTCCAGTCGTCCAGCCCCATCGGGGAAGCGACAAAGTGTGTAAAAGAAGGCACCTAGCACTGATCTGCTCACCCCACAGCTATTTAAAGTCCTCATTTATTATGACAAACGAGAAATAAACAAAAAATTTACGGCGACACACTTTTGACACTAATTGGCAATGGGATCAAGAAAAAATTGTTTCATTTTGATTCACATCTTTGCATGAAGTAAACCAGTGTCCCATTATAACCATAATAATAAATATTATTTACCATTTATTGGGTATGGCATTTGTAAAGGTTGTGGCCACATTGTTCCATGAAAATGAATAAAATGCCATCTCATTTCTTTTCTGAATATCAGTGATCAGGGACATACCTAGGCTGCATACTCAAGCAAATAGTGCGTTATTGATAAGTAAATCCACCTGGTATTCAGCGGCCAAAGCACTTCAGATTCCCCTTATTTTATTTGAACTGCAGAGCCATTGTTAATGTCCCATGCGCTGAAAAGGATGTCAGCGTTATGACGGTTATCCCCGCACCGCCCAGTTTTTAGGGTAGACGTTTCACATAGAAGCCCCAGGTACGCAAATAAGGTTTTGCCATTGATTCTGTCAGCTCTTAAGTAGCGCAGTATGGATCAATGGCACTACCTCATTTGTATACTCGGAACCTATTGATGTCTACCTAGTTTTTGGATTGAGCGGCCTAGTTCGGTGATTAAAATAAACTTGAGGTTCTACAGTGATTCAATCATTTTGACCGTATATTTTATTTATTTATTTATTTACATGTTATTTATACAGAGTAGCCTCATCAGTATTTAAGTAATGTCTCCCTGAGGGCCCTGTTTAAGTTATACACTTTTGTTATACAAGTGATACAAGTTTTAAAGATTTGCAACAACAATCAACTGAATACAAATTACTTAACCTTTCACAATTAAAAAGAGATAAATGAACATAAAGGAAATTACATAAGTTGTTCATAATTTGTTTGAAAACAGTACTGAATATTGTACTATGGATTTAATTCTAATAATAGATGGGATACTATTCCAAATGTTAACAGCACGGTAATGAAAGTAAACGTAATCCTGAATTTGAGTAATACTTAGGAATAATTAAGGAGCCACTTTCCTGTATCTTTCAGTGATAATGAATGCTTGAGAATACGTATACATAAAATTAGACGCAGGTAATAGGTGCAAGCTTTGTTTTTAAACGTTGAAAAGAACAACAGTACATAGCAAGATCCCACCGTTTGTGAAGTCTGGACCAGCAAAGCTCATTTACCATGTGCATCAATTGGTGTAAGATTCATCAGCACTTAATATGATCCTGGTAAGCTTATTGTGCTGGATTTGCAGAGATGCTAAATTGGTTTTAGAACTGTTTGTCCATACACTGCTACAATAATCAAACATAGGCACCCAGCAATACTAAGCATGACCAAGAATAACTTGAGGTACACAACACATTAAACACGTCTAAGAATACCAATTTTCTTGAAACCCTTTGAATTAATGGTATTGATATGTGGGGTCCATGAAATTTTGAGGATCTAAAGTAACACCGCGATATTTGAATTCCTTTAACATGGCTCAAGAACATTATCGCCATATTTAACACGATATTACTAAATTTACTTACAATATGAGGTGAAACTAAAAACCATATACTTTGTCCTTTTTAATATTTAAAGTTAATTCATTTTCATGAGAACCAGTTTAGCAATACCCTTTATTTTGTTATTACGAAATATTTCTCAAAATATCTGGATCCTTTTATTTTACATAAAAGAGATGTATCATCTGCAGACATAATTACTTTACATCAAACAGAGCTGGGAGTGAATTTATGTAATCATGGAAGAGTAAAGGACCTAAAATACTTCATTGTGGGATCACCTATATCGATTGTTTTAAAACTGATAGTACAGAATCAATACAAACAACCTGTTTACGATGAACTTAAATATGATGGGAACCATTTCAGCTCTTATTTTGAATACCATATCATTTATTTCTTGATTAAAAGTTTCATGGTTCACTTTATCAAATGCCTTTTTTCAAATCTAAAAAGATAACTCCAATTGCAAAACCTGTATCATGTCTTTATTACATACTTTGAAAGTCAAGTCAAGTGGTAGCCGTTGAATGATTGTGCTCAAACCAATTAGTGCCACTCACTTAAAATATCATGTATGTTAGGAAATATACAATTGATTATGAACACATCTTTCAAGAATCTTTGATACTCAGATAATACGAATGGGTCTATAATTTTTTACATTACATGCATCAACCAACTTAAAAATAGGTTCACCTTAGCCTTTTCCAATCTGTGGGAAAAAATTGATGTTGAAAGTGAAATAATTACCATAAATATGAAGAGAATGACAAATATAGGGTGAGGCCAATTTTAAAAGTGAGGTGTTTATATCATCTAATCCAGCTGCCTTATATTAGGGGATAGTTCACTAATACATTTTTAAATATCATCATCACGTGATCATGTAATTTAAAATGATTAGGTCCCCCTGCATCCTTAACAGTATTGTCATTGTAACAAATTGGCAGCGGTTGATTCATGAATTTTAGAAAAAGCAAGAGTTCTACCTATACTGTGAAGTAAGAATAAACGCATTTGAATTGTCTTTAGCATTATTGTTACTATTATTTGTTCTACCAGTATTGTCATCATGTTAACTTTTTAAATTAAGTAGGGGTTTACACTAGGTTTTTTGCTAGGAATTACTTTTTATTGTTTTCCAGAGCTGTTTGGGATTATTTTTTTAAACTATTTAGATTATTACAAATAAATGTTTTCGTTTTAAGAGTTTTTATTTCGGTTATTAACTTTTATTCCTGTAGTTGTTGGCTTTTATCCAATCGTTATCATCTTATTTTTGATTCGCTTTAGCAATATAATAATCTCTTTCACGAGAAAGGGCGTTTGATTCCTGTGAAATCCCTTCTTGGCATGATTCTTTTCACCTCCCTTTCAACAAAGGGGAATGTCTATTACATATCTAGTAAATTTGTATTCCCAGCATTCCAAGCAGCATCAACTGAACAATTTGAGATTTCATGCCAATTGGCAGAGCTTACATCCCAAATAAAATCATCAGTACTGAAATGTTTACATGACCAGTATTTAACTATTTTAGGAGTGAGCTTTTTTTCATTATTATGCTTTCTGAGGAGATAGATGAGTGAATGGTCACTTATCCATAAATACAGTACACCAATTGAGATATCTTATTCAGGTTTTGTAACAAATGTCAAGGACAATAGTTGTTTTCAGTAGTGTCAGTTAGGCTAGTAGGTTCATTAATAGTTGGGTAATTGACAATTATTTGCAAAACTATTGATTTTTTTCTGAGCTTGGTTTTGTTTTTTGTAAATCTAAATTAAAGTCACCTAAAACAATTTAATTCATGATTAGGATTAGACGCAGTATGGTTGTGTACTAATATCACTTAAGGTTACCAGATATGCGTATTACCGTCAGGTGGTCTATAAACCCTATCACCAAGAATGGGTTTAGTCATGTAAATTGTAACTGAATCCATAGTGCCTCTATCTCATCGTCCACCATATCAGTCCTTTCATGTACAATAATTTTTTTACATAACATCTACACCACCAGAATTTCTTTTTATACATCTTTAACGATAAAGTTGTAACCAGAAATATGTAATTCACTGTCATCCATATATCACTATTTACCATGTTTCACTCAAAGTAATATATCAATATCATTAGTATATGCCAAATTCTAATATATCATATTTTTAACTAGTTTCCGAACATTACGATGAGCATCTTGATACCTTTGCCAATTATGGAAACTTCAATTTCAATAACATAAGTTAAAAGGCAAACTCCTTTTTAGCTCTTACATTGAAAAAACATTTGTCACAGCACCAGGAGATTTACATTTGGATTAGAGGCATATTTTTATACAATGAACATGAAAATCTAAAGTGCATACACTACATGAATATATGATCCTTTTGAGACCTGATTTAAATTTATTACAACGATGCCCAACCGAATGACCTCTCAAGGTAATATTTCATCTTTTTTTGAAAAAAGAAACTAATTTAAAAAACTCATGGTGGATATGTTCTTGGTAAGCTGTGACCTAACATTTTTGAGCAGAACCAAGATCCAGAACTTATTGCTGGACCTCATTCTATTCATTTACACATGTATTTAGAAAAATACAAAAGAAGGGGGTCTCGCGACCTATATAACAACACGGTAACTTGATAGACAATGGGTTTACTCGGCAAGTTACTGTAAGTTAAGTTTTTGTTTCTGCACGAAGATGTTAGGTCACAGTCTGCCAAACAACGTTTCATGATTTTTGTTCATCTTCGTTTCTTTTTCGAAAAATGATGAAATTACGGTCCAAATTAAATTGAACGCACAGTAGAAGCCTAGGTTTAGTTATTTTTTCGTGAAAGAGGACTGGGATATCAACAGTGCTATTATTTGCTCAAGTCATTCAGCATGATGTACATCTACTGTCACTGATATTTAGGCCCGGGGGGTCAGTCTTCATAGACAAGGGGGTATCATCCGTGTCCAAGAATTCACGGTAAAAAGGGGTAGTTTTTTCAGGATCAGGCACGTTCGTACGTAACGTGGAACAGGAGTCTAAAAATCACAAGAATCAAGAAAACGGGTTAATTTCTAATGAGAACTTACGCCATTTAGGTCCTATTCATTTCAAGCATAAAAAAATATAAAAAAGTTGTTCCGAAGTCTGTCGTGCCTTCAAACCTGTGACTTTCAAAATCCCTAAATTTCCAAAATTTTTCTTTTTTTATATTTAAAAACCATATACACGTGATTTTTAGTACAGGCCTTTTGGTTTGAGATTGAGAAATGACGACTCCTTGTGTGATTGCCTGATTATGTGCTATACAAAAATTTTCTATATCACTTACCCCATGAAACGGACAATGTTTTAGCATCAAAACTCATAATTTTATTTAAATTTCATGTTTTTTTGTTATTTTGTTTCTTTTTTGGGTTTTGTGTCTTTTGGGGCATAATTTGGGTGCATAATTTCGCGGAGTCGGCAATTTTCAGGGAAATGCCGATTTATTCGGCTGCGCTGCAAATGCTAAATAGTACCGAAAATAATGTCTCTAAATGCGATTCCCCGATCCTATGGACCCATAGAAAATGTCTTGAAAAACTAAATACCTCAAGTTTTCCGCGACCACCCCGTGGCTTATGAAACTCTCCATGAACTCTTTAATTTATGATTAGGTCAAATAAAACGTACATGCATGAATATATTTTACTGTTTATACCGTCGATCAGTGGCCTCTATTCATTTTAAGTTATCCACTTACAATAGCAAACTTGTTTTTTTATCACAATGGGATTTTCCATGAAAAAGGGCGATTCGGAAAGCAAGGTATGGTATGGGTTCAGCCCATTCGCACGGAGAGAGAGCGGCACCCCCCTCCCGCCGCCAATTACTTACTAGAATTCTCTGTGACACTTTAACCATCAAGTCTGTTTACTTTTATAATCCCATTTTCTATTCAATACCATATTGCTATAGTGAATCAATAACATTTCAAATTATTTTCAAATTCGCATCCCCACCGTCGCGATGCTTGCCATGTAGCGCAAAATGGCCGCCCTCAGCTAGCCATATCGTCGACTTTTATAGACTAGTCGTGCCGCCAGTCCTGAGATGTTTGGAATACGCCCCCTGGCTCAAAAGCATTTCCCCTTTTAAATTACATTTCGTGGAGATTATCCTGGCTGAAAAATTAACTTCCCCCGGATATATGTCTGAATTACACCAAGCCCAGACAAGCCTGTGGTGTGCAAACAAATTCACTGACTGAAAGAATACGGTTTGGGTTTTTACGTATAACGGGGTAATAATTGCATCAATTACTTGCTTAGGGTAGGACAAAGCAAATACTGTTTTTAGGTAGGGTCTGAAAATTGCCGCTTACGATACTTGTTTAGGGGCGCAACTTCCATCAAGTACTTGTTTAGGGTAGCTAATTGCATGCTACTGATACTTGCTTAGGAGTGAAAATTCACGCTTCGAAAATACGTATTGAGGGTGCTTCCTATTTTTGTTTTGATTGGTAACGGATGATACACCATGGTCATTGAGAGTGGCCCCCCACCGGGTGGTATAGGGTGGGTATGGTATTGAGGAAAAGAATTGTTGATGACATTTTATTCATTTCAATCAATGTGCAACTTTTGCACTCTTGACATTACCCCATAGTATTGAAATGTATAATAGACAATAACTGTGCAGGAAAATTTCGAAGTTACTCGCCCGATTTTATGCAAAAAACAATGGTCCTTAGCAAGGCATCTTTCTCTCTTGATCCCATGGAGTATAATTTGGAGTCTTATACATGACTTTATTACTGTGTACTTTATGAAATTGACGTATAGTAGAGGTGCTAAACATAAATTAGGACCTTGTAGGCTATATGGCAAGATTCCGCAATGAATTTTTTGATTTTTGACAGAGTGTAATAGCTCTTGGCATGTCCCTACTTACATAGTTGTCAAAATGTGTTGCCAGTGCTTAAAATGGTTCTAAAATAAAAAGAGACAATTTGCATGGGGTCAAAAAAACAGCTGTGACCGGACGAATGTTCCCAGAGGAAGAGAAAAGTTTAAGAAAACACTATAGACAGGAAGTGGACAAGGATGGTCTTATTCATTGGGGGGGGGGGGGGGGGGTTAGAAAAAGGGAAAGGGGTGCGTAGAATGCAGTTAGCAATTTGAAAATGTCACAAACAAAAGAAATACAAAACAAAAAAAGACATTTAATACACACGGCCATTAATTCTCCGGTGTTGATTTACAAAATAACTTAGTGCCTTTATTCTGCGGAATACACTTTAAGCAGAGGGTGTACTGAGTCAATCCCACAATGCACCAGGTTTGGGGAATTTCACTTCAATAAGGTCATGGGATCCCACAAAAATCCTACTCTTAACACATAAAAACCACTGACTTTTAACATTCATTTTAGGCCACAAGGTGCTAGTAGGGAATTTTTAGCATGATCATGAAATGTCTTGTGGTTCTTAAACTTCTTGAACACTTTTCATCTCTTGAACACTTTTCATCTCTACGTATTGACATGTGTTTAGTACGTACAGTACAGTATAGGCACATTACAATGCATTGTGGGATTGATTCAAAACACCCTAGCTGCACTTTACGGGTAAATTCAGAGAAGATGTTTGTTCATCATACTGCCTCGCTTATCATGTACGGTTACTTCAAGAAGAAGACGAACAAAGCTGAAGGTGTGTTTGTATAAAGTGAGTATAATTAACAATAGGAAACGTATAGGTTTTGGCCTATAGGTTTTGGCCTAGATTGAAATTGTTCCAATATATGCAGGGTGAACTATTATCGGGTCACTTGCACACATTACTTTTAGATCCCATACATGCATTTATTGAGAATTCTTATTCAGTGGGCATGGTTTATCATGTTAACAAGAAATTTGATTGGTTTAGATAAAAAAAATGATGTAACAATATTTTCGACAAAATAATTACAGTAATAAAAAAAACTTATACTTTTCTAAATAAGAATGAGGATAAAAGGTTTTTTGTTTTGGCTATAGATGGTGCCATAATGGAAGAGCATCCAATATTTTATCGTGAATTTCGTGATGGATACCAGCGTATTTTTATTCTCTAAAGTTAAAACAAGCAGAGACTTATCAAGACATCCACAGATCACTAGTGTCACGTGACGTATGTAGTCATATGACCTGAGATGACCTTTGACCTTGGAATGTGACCTTTGACCTCATTAACATATGGAGGTTTGCATATTGCATCTATGACCCAGTGTTTGGTTGCAAAATAGACCAAGTTTTTTTACTGGCACCAATACTTTCATGCAACTTTATTCAGACAGAGGCATACAGTCAGAGAGGCAGGTATATAGAACACAGCTGTTTAAAAGTCTCATTTATTATGACAAAACAATAATAAAGCAAAAAATATCAACGGCGACACACTTTGACAACTAATTTGGAGTATTTATTCTACTAACTACATCCTGTGTAAATTTCATGAAATTTCATTGTGGGCAAATATGATTTTGCATAAATATCTAGTTTTACACGTCTTTCTATGGGAAATAGGCATATAGAGGGCGCTATAACATACAAATTATGACCTTTGTAGGCCTATATGGCAAGATTCCCGCTATGGATTTTTCTGATTTTTGCGGAGGTGATAGCTCTTGCATGCCCCTACTTATATCAGTTGTCAAAATTGTGTCGCCATTACTTAAAATTGCTCTAAAAATAAAAGCATGGGGTCAAACAGCTGTGAGAAATGTAGGCATCAGACAGGAGTGACTAGTACCTCCAAAAACATAATTCAGGCAGGGCATAATAGGGGTCATTGTCAGAGGGGGCAAATTCCCAGTTTTGAGGCAGATTTCCCCGGTTATAAGTGAAAATTTTCCCAGTGAGTAGGCAAAAAAGGGCTGATTTAGCATGATTTTCAAGCTTTTTCTTCCCGGTCACAGCTCTTTGAGGGGGCAACCTGCCCCCCCCCTCCCACCTGTTATGTAGGTGACACAAAAATGCAATTGTTGCAGTCACAGTATTTCATGAGATTAGAATATGCCGATGTATATGCAATGTGTCTGAACAAAAAATATTGAAAATAGTGTAACTTTTCAGTTGCACCCAAATCGGATTCAAGGATGATGTTTATCTAGGCAGTTGGCTTTTAACAGCAGAAGAAGCATAAAAATTTAGAGTGGGAAAGGTACCTAGTTTTTCATGAGTTTACACAAATGGTAGGGATGCAGGGGGGTTACAAAATGGGATGCAACCCCTCCATCCCCTTGTGTCATCTCTCCTGAATTGATTTCCTTTGCATACTGTATAGTGGGATATTTTCGCGGGGTTAAATTATTTGCGATTTTACCAGTTTTAGATATTTCAATGGATTTTATATTCGCGCATTCAAGTTTAAAGATATTAACGTCAATGTAAAAATAACATTTTTGTGGGGTTTAAAATTCACAGTTATTTGCATGAACGCGAAAAGCGCGAAAATTAAACCCCCCGTGAAAATTTCCCGCTATACAGTACATGCTGTTTGACAGTTCCATCACCTTTGTGGTAAGTAAACTGTAAAAATAATGTTAAAGGTGCAACAAGAGATTTCACATCTCAGGTGTCCCCCCAAAAATCAAATTTTACTGATTTTTGCCTTGATGTAAAGCTTTCCATCAAAAATATCCCCAGCTGAAAGGATTAAGCTGAGAAATGTTGCTTTGGCACAAAAATTGTGAAATTTCTAATTTTATATAGGAGCAAATACGAAATTCAGCCTATGTTTTATATTGAAATATAAGCAAATCAAAATCACCTTTTTTCTCTCTTTTAAGACATTTCTGTAGCCAAATACAAGGTAAGAAATCTATTTGAGTGTCTAATCTATATAGAATTACTATTATGACACAATATTTAGGGGCCTCAAAATCTCTCATTGCACCTTTAAAGCAACAAATCAAGCACCAGATCTCCTAAGCCAGCTGGTACCTGAGCTGCTCTCAGTTGACCCTAGCCTTAGGGCTCAGTCGGGTCTCATGACCTTGCTGTGAAAACCAACTTGGCCTCCGCACAGAAGATCATTTCTCCCATTCTCTGCAGGCTTATGGAATGCCCTTCCTGCTGATGTAGCATCAAACCAGGACTTGCAAAGTTTTCAACGGAAAAATAACCAACATCTTGGCAGCAATCCATCAGCATTACTAATTAGATATCTGCTGTTAATGCCTAGATTAGCCTTGACATAAAAAAGAAAACAAAAAAAGTGCATGTTCTGATTGTCTTAGGGACCTCCTGCTTTAGCTGGAAGTAGTATCAATTTTGATATCAGATGAAAGGCTGTATTTTTTTTCATTCCAAAGAGAGAGAGACAAAAACAGCTGCTGTTTTAATGGTTAACCATTACTATTAGGCATAAAAAATTGTTTGTTTGGCGTAACCCGACCGACCCTAAAAAAACCTGCTGACTTGAAAGTTTTTATGCAAATTAGCACAAAATAAAAAAAATATTCTGCCGACCGACCCATTATTTTCATCCACAATTAACAAAAATATTGTTTTTACCCACACAAAGACGAAAAAATAACAAAGCAAGACAACAAAGCAACTACAACAAGTAAAATAAAAAATCTTTGCTATATCATTGAAAAAAGCTTTAAATAGTAGCATCTTATATTCATTTTAGAGTAAAATATTGAGAAGATCTAAATAATTTTTTTTTTTTAAATCCGACCGTCCGACCCTGATATTTTGTCTCCGTTACGCCAAACAAACATATTTTTATGCCTTAGCATAGTAATGAGTATGACCTTGAAATATGCATTTATTGCTTCTACCACCAAAAATGCAAGTTTGTTTCCCACAATACTTGGTGGAGAGTGTATGCAAGTGCCGGGCTCTCATATCAAGTAGAGAACACAACAGATATAAGCACTTTTAAGAAATGTGGTACAAATTAGAGTTTTGATATTAAACATGTCAAATTTTCAAACACCTGCTGTCAAATGCCTAAACACATTTAGATTTTAAACATGTTTAGTTAGATATTACACATAATTCAAATGTTTAAAAACAAGGTTCAAAATAGGTTTAGAAAGGTGTTTACAGAGATGTAACAGAGGAGTAGTCCCATTTCCTGAAAATCCACAATTTGAACTGACGGGAAGGCCAAACTTTAGCGAAGCATCCGGAGAATCTCCGGGGAATGCATTTTCATACGCGATTTTAGGGCACAAGACCCCTTCTCTAAATAAATTGGTACTTAAAACTTGGATTTTTGATGATGTTTACATTTATCATTAACAATTTGATCTCAGAATTGAAAAAAAAAAAAAAAAACATTTCCAGAATTTTTTTTATTTATGGCCAAAAATCCGGATATAAGTTACATCTCTGCTGTTTAATGTCTAATCACTGTTTTTGCGGTGTCTAAATGAGTATGAGTCCATGATGTTCATGAATAAGAGTACTAAGTGCATTTTAACACATTTGGTGATGAAAACATTCAGTAGGGGTAAGTCGGGTAATGCCGAACACCATTCGATTGAAGCCAATAAGTCCATGGTAAAACAAGGTTTGGTAAAGATAACCATATCAATAAAAAGTGTAAGCAAAACTCTAACTATACACATGTTTTTCTTAATTCAAACCTTTTAGAAAAGAAGTTATGATCAAAACAAAAAATGGCGTCGTTCGGGATTACCCGACACCTCACGGCTAATGCCGAACGTGTTTTTTCAATGGCAGCCACTTTGGGGTCAAAATAGCAATTTTTGTTTCCTGCAACATAAAATTATGATAATAATGTATATACTGAAAAGCTCGATGAGAGTTTCAAATTATGTAGATGAGATGGACACATCTATATTGGTTGCCATGGAAACTGGTCGTTCGGGATTACCCCAAACCAGGTGAAGTTTGTAATCTCGTTCCTTTCATAAAGTTCGTCATGGACGTGCCCCCTGTTGTACATGATTTTAATTGTAAAGGAACCCTAATCCTGTTAAAATATTAAGCCCCTTTCTCTCTCTTCTTGTAGATATGATATGTCATCCAGAAATATATGTTCTGAATATTCGTTTTCACTAAAAAGTGCTTTTTGTAAATCTCGCGAGAATGTGCGAGATTTCCATATTGCGTCAGTTTAATTTGAATTAAGGTGCAACGAGAGATGATTTTGGGCACCCCATATATGGTGTCATTGTCTGTAGTGATTCATATAGATAAAACCCCCAATAGATTTGCTTACCCTTGTCATTTGGTTACGAAATGCCTTGTGGAAATGTGAAAACAAAATGCGATGTTAATTTCCTTATTTCCATATAAACATAGGCTGAATTTTGTATTTGCTCCGATACGAATAGAAATTGCACAATTTTACCAAAGAAATATTTTTAGCTTATTCCTTTCACATGGGGACATTTATGATAGAAAGGAACGCTTACATTAGTGCAAAAATAGATTTTTTCACATTTTTTGGGACACCTGTTATGTGAAATCTCTTGTTTGCATTAAGTCCAAAGGCAGCGAACACCATAGGGTGGGGTAACAAGGTCTCCCTCCGACGCAAGATAGCGAAACGCTCGTGTTAAGGATTACCCGCGTTCAGGGATTACCCGACTTTCCCCTAAATTACAATAAGGTTAGAATATGGATGTCTTCGGTAAATTTGTGGGCAAAATATCCAGAATTTGGAGATTTTAAACCAAATTTTGGGACAAAATCACTGATTTTGCCCAAATTTGGTGATTTTTGGCCCCCAAATCATTTTTTTTGGGGGGCGGGGGGGGAACTGAGGAGGGGGAGAAAAAATTGTGAGGGAATTTGCCCCATGCTTCCCTGGTTCTGCCACAGTACTAGGATATAGTATTTTTGTGTGTAAAAAAACTTTTTGTTTGTTTGCCTAGGTCTTAGTTATCATTAAGAGCAAATTGAAAGAACTTGTCATGTTGTTGAATTTTTTTTTCTACATCTCTGAATTAGCTAATGAAATGTTCATTAATGCTCTACTATCTTGCTCAAAGGTTTTCACTTCACCATACTATCTTAGTACCCCTTCTGACATTCTCCTGGCTTGGATCGGATTTTACATTGATTCACAAGAGTCTAGATATCTTTGCACTCGTCTTCCCTGGATTTCCCCGTTCAATCCTCCACAAAAGTGAGAAAGGGATTTTCCTTATGATTAAATTTTACACCAGTTCTCTTGTACAAACTATAGCTAAATAGGCTGAGATAGGACATTCAAAGGCCTATGTTAATCACAAAACCATTAATGTGTAACATATAACCTGCCCTAGGGCCTGTCTAGGATTGTGATCTAGAGCACCCTTCATAGAACTGGGTATGTACATCATGCAGCTAGGTATAGTATGGCTGGCACCCACTCAGTCTGTTCAGGTGCACAGGAAAGCGCAGTCCCGGTGTATTTTGCATACTTAAACACCCTGAGCAACCTTCTTTCTTTCTTTGTTAGAGTATCTCCGATTGGCTCAGTACATGACTATAACATGATACAATTCAGAGTAAAACCAATCAAACTAGACCATATATATTTCTAGAACTTTTTAAGCATTTCTAACTGTGGCTCTGATTGGCTCATAATATCAAATTTATGGTTCGAGCAGAGAGATGATACAGTCTAAAAACGTCACATTTTTTTAAATAACTAAATTTTGAAAAATCTAATGCCAAAATGTTATGGTTTGAAAGTAGGCTATGAACCTAGCAGAATTTTGCCTTGCACACTTGACTATA
The DNA here is from genome assembly GCA_023653785.1 of Ophioderma brevispina. NCBI lineage: Eukaryota > Metazoa > Echinodermata > Ophiuroidea > Amphilepidida > Ophiodermatidae > Ophioderma > Ophioderma brevispina. The sequence goes on along the minus strand of JAMKCH010002636.1, from coordinate 6,213 downwards.
TTAGAGAATAGAGAGTGTAGACTGGCTTTTGTTATTAGCCAATCAAAACAAATATGCAAATGAGGAGACTGGTAATGTGCCAATGTGCCTTGCCCACAGGGTTCGATCACACAACCTTCGATGACAAGCCCAATGCTCTAAACTGCTCACCATCGTGTCAGCTTTTGAGCAAAATAAAAGTTAGTGTTAGCCTCTGTAACATGCTTTAAAAAATGGCCAAATGAATGTAATGTTTGTAATAATAGTTGTTTTTGTCTGAAGAGGACCAATTAGTAAAAAAGATGTATTTCAAAACAAATTACACCCAAACTGTATGGCTTTGAAAAAAAAAAATATAAAAAAATATAATTGAATAATCCTCTGATTGTGAAGTGAAAATCTCTTCATGGCCTTATTTGGACTATAACTGAAAACACAACTACCAGGCATATCTCAAATCAGACCCATAAAACTACGCTATTTTCACCAAAAAACCAGCTTTACGCTTCGTGAGGAAGAAAATTAACCCTCACTATGACTTAGTAACTTCCCGGATGCTGCACATGACACCCTGAAGTGTATGTCCTCAGATGAGTAAATCATCGGGCATCTTACTGATCGATTACGACCCAAAATGAGCTAAAAATAGCCTAAAGTACAAGCCCAAAATACATCTGAGAAAAACCAAACGTTCTGCTCAAGTGTTCAAGGGTACCTCTTACCTGCTTGTTGCATAAGATAAGGTCTGGACAGGGATATACAAGTTCTACTGACAATGACAATTTTCATGGAGATTTAATTTCACACCTTTGTGATGCTTTTGTTGCCTATATGAAAAATATGTGCCCCGCGCAAGACCAAACGCTCCGCTTCCCCACACATCTGTCCCCTCTCCTCCTCTCTTCACGAAAAACAGAAAACAAATACCAAGTCTACCCTAAAAGACTTATTAGATGTACGGTTGTAATTGTAATAATTCTAACCATTAAAAACAATTTCATTTCACAATTGTTAAAATATATTCACACGGAAAAATTCAATGTAGACCAGCATAGTAACCCTTTGGCCTGACCACTCCTGCCTGATTTTACACTGCGCCGGCAACCGAGCATAAGCAAATGGGCATTGAGGTCAATTAAACAAGAAATCACTCCCAGGGCGAAATTAATCTGACAGGACATGTTAACCAAACCACAGTCATTAGCCTCAATGCGACTTACAAACACCACTCGCTTATGTGTCAGGGCCGCGTCAATTGATATTGACGCGGAAAGGTGAACGTGGCTAACCCGTATGATTTAGACAGAAAAGTACATGACTTGGTTGTAGACATGAAATGGCAGACAGATGGGTCTGTTGAGGCATGCTGCAATTATGAGCCGTGGCAGTACTGGATGAAATATGATGGGAAAAAATGTGTATGGGTGTGAAAATTTTTCGGATTGAAAATGTCAGGGCTTTAGGAAAAACAAAAATGCAAAATGAAGTTCTACCTTATTCCACTCACTTTAAATTTGCATTTTAATCTGTGAATGAAAAACCTGAAACTCACTCATCAAAGTAAGATTCTGTATCACTTAAACTATTCCCTAACAAGGCAGGCCATTTTTTATGAGCTCTCGCAACCACAATATTAACGAAAAAGGAAGGAAAAAGCAGTGTTCAAAAGATATGAATCTCCATTCAATTAGTGTTTAGATAGTACCCGTATTGGAACATGACTAAAATATCTATATTTTTCATTCAGGGCTGCTTTTGTCTTTAACTTGTAAAGTTTATATTAGGATACTATACTTCTTGCAGACCAGCCAAAAATCTGATTTTGTGGGTTTGGATACAAAGCCACTGAAGTGCCTCAAACATATGCAACAAAGCAATGTAAATATCATGCATGAATTTTGTATGCAATCACATTTCTCTCTTATAATAAAAACATTTTTTTATGAATGAATGTTTTTGTCATTAGGATCAGGGCAAATCACTAGAGTGCCTTTAAAGAAAAAAACGAGTGTGAATTTGTACTCATGTGCAAAGGTTTTCCAAGTTTTATATATTCACCAAAAAATAAACCCCGTTTTGATGCAGATATATTCTATGGCTTACATATCAGTTGCAGGCCAATGTCCTGAGGTTTGGTTGCTGTCTACAGTAGATAGCGTCTGTTTATTGAACTGCCAATAGGTTCTAATTATTTAACAAATGCTGATATCGGTCAGAGAGACCCAAATGTAAGGCAAAAATAAAGCAAAGAAAAAAGTGTTGAAAAAAGGATAAAAAGGAAAGGAATGAAACACATAGTTCTTTATTTAAAATTATAAAGGAAGTTAAAGGAAAGATGTGTATTGCATCAAAAGTTAAAGTATGTATGATGTCAATACTGAAATTCAAACTAAGATTTTAAACTGAATATTGTTTTTTTATTAAAACAGTTGACTTCATTGCTGATAAAAGACTCACTATACCTCGCAAGTGCTGTCACAACTGTGTGCATGTGCGTGTATGACTGTGCGGGTGTGTGTGCGAGCGTGTGGGGGGAGGGGATATAATTGCCCCTTGTTTGGAAATAGCAGGTCTGGCCAATCTTCAGGTGAGGTTCACTATGAGCAGGTAAATCTTCAGTTTCACTTGTACAGTTCAGACCTTCCATTCACCAGGTATTAGAAAATACACCCACCTGGTTTTGTATTGATTAGGATATGTGATACCCAGATCACACAAAGCAGTTCATGGTCAATGCATGTACAAGTACAAACCCACTGAACTGTGTCCTTGAGTGGTTATGAGCATATTGAGTCATAGTTGGATTACTTTGAAGAAGAAAAAAATGCCTTTATTTAGTCAAATTTTGTGGTGAAAATCCCATTGTTCACACGCAGACATTGCATTTGTTTAATAGAAACATGATCACCTGAGGATAGGGACCACTGCGCAAGGTATTGGGAAAAATGTTCATAACTCAGATATGGGATCTTTCCAAAAAATCTGGTTTTTTTTTGACAAAAAAAATGCCCATATCTTAAATTATGAATATTTCTATGATAACCGCCGCAGGGGAAATCATGTAGAAGTACACCAGCTTTCATAATCTGCAAAGAAGAAAATAGAAATAGGATGTAGGGTTTTCACAATAAAATTCAAAATGTAATAAAATAAAACTATTGAAGCAAGGCTTGGATGGGATTTTGCCATTTTCAAATATCTGACAGCTAAAACATCATGTCGAATCATGTGATTGTTAAACAAAATGCCCATATCATTTGATTTTCATTGGTTTATTATAACCATCTATTGACCAAAAGTATGATTTTCATGACATTTGATCCCTTTGAGTAGCTATGGGACCCACCTAAGAAACGGATTATCTTTTAAAATAGAAGTGAAATCTATAATCAAGCCACTCTAATCCACATAAGAGTTTCTCTACCAAGCTCTTTACAATGCTGGAAATAGACAAGTAGTATTGGCAGAATTCAATGTCAATCTGTCTATGAGAGAGAATTAGTTGTGTCTCAACAAAACCATAACATACCTCATGTTAAAACAAACAACAAATTCTATATTGAATTTTATTATAAAGCAAACCTAGTTTTAAAAAAAACAGGACATGATTTTCATTCAAGATGAACTCTAAATATTTAAAGAACCAGGAGAAATCCAATCCCAAAACTGGCAATAACTCATTTTATGAACAGCAATATCTAACAATTTGCACACGCCGAGCAGTGCAAGCAACCACTTTTAAAAAAGGTGTCGCCAAATGTATCGGAAAATTGATATAGGCGAGGAGTTTATATAGGTCATGCGTGTGGAGGCTTGTTCTATGCATAACGCAGTACTGTCTTAGTCCCTACGGAACATTCTTGTAAGTGTGGATTTAGCACAGGGCAAACCAAGTGTAGACTTGAAAAGGAAAAGAAAGAAAAGGCTCGGATTAGATTTATTTTTGGTGTGGATTTAAGTACCCACGGTCAGTGTTTTAGATTAACGGGTGAGGCATGGCATAGAACCAATACTTGACGTATATACACTTAACCCCATTGCTACAACAACTTAAATTACAATTTGGCAAACAAATTTTATAGCGCTAAAAAGTAAATAATTCCCAATTGTGTGAATGATAAACTAAATTTTGTTAGCACTACTTTAAGACGGCTGACAAAAATAGGAGAGGGGGGGGTTGTAGATTTCTCCTTAATTTTCACATATAGTAAGCTTACAAATTTGATTGAATGAAGTGTGATTGGCAGTACCAGGGATTGGTTGGCGGTGGGGGAAGGGGGAACTATTGGTTCAATCTAATCATGTGCAATTTCTTCTATGTAAAAAACTAGTGTGTGGTTAATGTGTGTAGGCGTGGTGAAGGCGAGTGGATCAGGACCGTGAGCGTGAGTGAGTGAGAGGCCCAGTGAGGTTGAGTGAGGGAGTGAGTGAGTAGTGGGGGGGAGGGTTGAGGTGAGTGAGCGACCGTTGCGAGCGAAGGCGACGTTGAGAGGAGCTAAGCATGAGTGCGCCCTGCGTGCGTGTGGTTCTCATACATTCCAAAATTATCGTTCCCAAAGTGTTTATTGTGTTGTAAAAAAACTGCCATGCCGTATGGGGGTGCAAACTTTTTAGAGTTCAAAATGTCAACCACGTCGAGGCAACCACGTAGTATTCCCAATTCAGGGACATAGCATCAGTTGCCAAATTGACGGGGGTTGCCATTGATTGAGGGAAAAAGACTGCTTTGAAATGAAATAGTTTTTCTGTGTTGGGAATTGATTTTAGTGATTGGGAGTAGTTTCTCCCTTTGTGCCTTAATGATGCCCTGCCCTGCTTTTACTGTCTTTCTCAGGTTCCTCATACAATATGATACAAAGTGAAGGTTATACAACAAAAACATCAATGTTTTGATAATGTCGGCATTTCTTGTATAATGAAGATTTTAGCAGGTGAATAACAAACTCTTGTTCTTCTAAAGATACAGGGTGACAAACAAATTCAGCATGTTTTGGGGAAGTGATTCCTATTTGTGTGATTTGTGTATTTTAATAAAACAAGGTTTTTCAGGGGTTGCTGATGCTTGGTTTTTACGGTGTATCTTTGATTGATATGTCTTTTAAAGGCAATATCAGTGATGTGTGAAATCAGAAAATCGAAAAAAACTCAAAAATCAGATTTTTGTATGTCGTAACAAGGCTATGTAGCTTAACAACCCCCTGCAAGTGTAAGGACTGAAATTTATGAAACCTATAAGGACAAAATCTACATTTTAGTCATTATTGTCCGAACCGACACTTACTTAAATGTAATGACTGGAGATTCATATTTTCGAATACTGCTGTTTTCTCATTTCCTGGGTCAACTTTTTTCAGTTGAAATATGACTTATTAAAAAATTCTACAGATATCTTCACTTTAAGCGTATTCCAGCACCATTTTAATATTTTGACGCTTTCGGGAGAATCAGCGATAGTGTTCTTTAAAGATGGTATAACCCGATCGCTCAGCCCAACCCAACAACCCTCGGCATCAACCTGGACATTGGATGATATCATAGAGAGCTTGTATTTCTCATCTTCATCGCAACTATTTTGGCCTGATTATTTTCAATCATGACGCTAAAAGCTAAGATGGGTCATTATGGTTTTATCGACATCGTTGTACGTAACCTATGGGTTACCAAGATTGATTGAGAGGTAAGCAAGGGTAGGGGGTAGTGAGAGTTTGGGACTTTCTCAATGTGAAGGAAGACAAAAGTGATGATAATTAGCAGAGGAATCCAAGATCAGGTTTTACATGCTGGTGATGAGGATATTGAAGTTGTGAAACCTTCAAAACTTCTTGGGGCGGGTCCATATTGTAAATGAAGGAGGAGTTCTCAGGGAAATTAGAAAATGCTGTTTTTGATATGGCCCCTAGACAATCGGTCCTTTCTCTGACTGACATCAGTCTGGAAGGATAGAGGGATGTCCAGAGCTACCAAAATACATGATGCTTTGTTTTCCGATAGCCACCTATGGGTTATGAAACAGGGGCTGTAGGAAAAGACGATAGAAAAAGATCAATGCCTTCGAGATGTGGGGTGCTGGAGAAGAATGCTGAGAATGTCATGGAGCGGGGAAATAGAACAAAGAAATGTTAGGCAAGATCTGAATTGGAGATTCACCACATTGTCTGCAAAGGTTGACAAAAACAAACCTCAGTACTATAGCCACATAGCTAGAAGAGGCGGGAAAACTTGAGAAGATTATTA